>JAKRSK010005772.1:0-27693 GCA_029891615.1 Natrix natrix natrix
TTTCCAGAACTCTTCTTCAGGCGGTTATTAAAGACGCCTGGAGTGAGCATCCACAAGGGAAAACGAGAAATGTTATTTTCCCTAGCTTTGGAATTATCTCTATCAACAAGATGCTCTTTTTTTTTTTTATTAGCGCTCACATTTAATGTTTTTTTTTAAACAAAATTTTATTGGTTTTCAAATATATAGGAGAGGGTAAATAGGTATACAAATTTTTTTGGCAGCTTTCATACTGTTGGTAGAGCTCCCAGCACTTATATAACATTGTACAACAAATTTATAGAAGAAAACAGTAAACCAAATCTTACTCTATATTGTTAGTCTTGTGTTCCTACATGTTTCTCTTTGTCGTTTTCTAATATATCACTAACTGCTATTGTTCCAAATAATTTTATTTTTGAGATCTGAGCCTTTTCGATATTGCTTCTTCCTCCCTGTCGCCAGACTCAGTGCCCCCCTCCTTCCCGTCTTGAGTCTTACTATCTTGTGTTTTACTGTCTCTTTCACTACTCCCACTCAATTCCTCCTCTGAGAGCGGAAAATTCTTTTTAATGAAGGCCTCCGCCTCCTGAACTGTATTGATTCTGATCCTATTTCCCTCCCAGAAGATTAACATCCCCTCCGGTATCAACCATTTGAACCAGATCCCCTTTTCATACAATTTTTTTGCTAGGGAGGAAAATTTCCTCCTTCTACCTCTTTTTTTTTTTTTTCGGGATCTGTTTGAGAATGGTGATCTCTTCATCTTTATATTTCAATGGTCCCTCCCTTTGGGTCGCAAGTACCTCCAACCCTCTTAAAGCATGCTGGTTGGAGAATTCTGGGAGTTGACATCCAGCCATCTCAAAACATGCTGGCTGAAGGATTCTGGGAGTTAAATCCCACTCATCTTAAAGTTGTTAAGGTTGGGAAAGATTTGTCCAGAGGTACACTGGGAAGTTTCATTTCACATTCAAACCTGCTGATGCGCATGCTAAGAAAACACCTCTGTATCCAAGCGCACACTAATATACAGGTAGGTCTTGACTTGCAATAATTGTGCCCAAAAATGTATGTTAAGCGAGACATTTGTTAAGTGAGCTTTGCCCTACTTTACGGTTTTTCTTGCCACATTTGTTAAGCAAATCATTCCCACCAATCACACAGTTGTTAAGTGAATCTGGCTTCCCCGTTGACAGGTGGTCACAAAAGGGGATCACATGACCCTGGGATCTGAAACTGTCATAAATCTGAGTCAGTTGCCAAGCATCGAATGTTACTACAATGGTTATAAGTGTGCAAAATGGTCGCAAGTCACTTTTTGTTTCAGTGCTGTTCAAAGAAGTAACTTTAAACTGGGTCACTAAATGAACTCTTGTAAGTCAAGGGCTACTGGCTTGTCTCACTGAGTCGCTGGGGGCCCCCCAGTTCTAATCCTGCCGCCTACCCTTGGTGGGTCAGGACAGCAATGCGCTGCGCACAATCCCCACTAGTAACTAGGTACCTCCTCGGTCTCCTTGATGAAGTCAAAGCGCCGTTCCATGTCTGCGTACTTCTTCCAGTAGCCATAGCAGTAGGGGTACCTCAGGAAGAAGCTGTCGAAAGCTTTGCGGGCAGCGTAGATGTGATTCTGCAAGAACCGTAAAGGGAAAAGCTTGGATAGGTTTGTTCTTTTCTTATAAAAGGCTTTTTATTTTATATTTTTCAACCTACAAACATTTCGTCTTTCCTTAAAACAGCGTGTCGTCAGGGTACAAATATCTCCTTGCAACAGCTTTCAGCATTATGTGTTTGTATATATGTTTTATGTTTTATATTCTCCATTGTACGCCGCCCCGAGTCCTGTCTGGAAAGGGAGCGGCTAATAAATTTAAATTTATTATTTATTATTATTATTTACAAAAGCATTCACGTTAATATTAATTCTCTAATCTTAAAATTGTAGTATATTAAGCAACTGAACATTTATTAGCCTCTTCATTTTCCTCTTAACATATCCTCTAATAAAAATACGTTAAGCATAATTATCTGCCTCATCATAATGCTAACAGTTATCATCTTTCTTTAAAATAATTTTTATTGAATGTTTTAATCTTTAAAGACAGAAAGGAAAACACCACAAGAAAAAAACAAAACACAAAATATACATAAGAGTATAAAATAATTATACAGCCTTCTATATCGGCTTTCCTGTTATCATCTTATTTATACCTCTATCTTAACATATTTTCTATCGTTCTTTAACCTTCTTCATTTCCAATTTCCCTTTTTCCTCTAACAATTGATCAAATACTTCCCATATCATATAGTATCCAGTTTGTTCTTTCTCTTTAATGATTAGTGTTAATCTATTCATTTCTGCACATTCTAATATTTTCCTAATCACCTTCTGATCAAGAGGAATCTCTTCACTTTTCCAATGTTGTGCAAATACAATTCTAGCTGCAGTTAATACCTGTATAATTGGCTTGGTTTTGAGAGGGACACAGGAAAAATACAAAACACTGCAAACGTGCTTAGACTGCATGGGAAACTAAGATCAGAAGCCCAAAATGTGGCCTCAGGTGAGCCAGTATTATTTAATACACATGAATTAAGCAAAATGTGGTTTAGCATTACTGACAGTCCTTGTTTAACAAAGCTGATTGGGATCAGACACTGCATTGAGTGATGTGGTCGTAAGTGGATAGTGGGAATGGAAGGATTTATTCTCCTTGCAGACAATTGGGCATTTGCATCCTTTTAGAGTAACGCTGAGGCCACTTGGAGGTTTCACTGTGTCCTCAGGGTCATCTTAGTGATGCAAATGGGTGTGGAGCCTTCTTGGAACTGCTGAAAGGACACAGCTAAGCCTCCAGATGGCCTCAATGACCCTCTAAAAGGATGCAAATGACCAGCTGCCTGCAAGGAATATCAATCCCTCCATTCCCCACCATCCAGTCAGAGCTGAAGAAGCTTCTTGGATAAGAAGGGAAATGTATTTAAAGAAGACACAAATAGACCTCCAAGTGGCCTCAACGACCCTCTAAAAGGATGCAAATGACCAGCTGCCTGCAAGGAATATAAATCCTTCCAATCGCCACCATCCAGTCAGAGCTGAAGAAGCTTCTTGGATGAGAAGCGTCTTCAAAGAAAAACCAGAAAAAAAAACAAAGCTGCCTCTTGAAAAAAAGGCACCTTTGGGTGAAACGTTTTCAAGGAAAAAAGAACAAGGAAGTCCAGTTGGCTTTTGAAAAAGCACCTTTGGGACAACCAGGACCTGGATGACGGAGAATCTCTATAGACAATCAGTTCATAGCTTTGGACACTTTGGTTTCTTCCTACCTCCTGTTCCACATATTGCAACAATTCGGTCCATGCAGTGAAGTCCAGGGGGTTCTCTTGAGTGGCCCTCCAGTACCGCTCAAACTCCAGGGGGTAGGTGATGGAGAGGTCCTCCATGGGCTGGCTCAAGGCCATCATCATCCCCACATCTGAGGCAGGAGCCTGAGGGGTCTCCTCTCTGGCTGGCTCGGCCTGCAGGGCTGCTGCGTTGTCTTCCAGGCTATCTCCATTGACCTCTTGCACCGGCATGGCCTCGTCCGGCTTGGGAGGACCATTACTCTCCTGGTTCAGAAGCACCTCTTCCTCAGTGCCTGCAGATCCGGGAAGAAATCAAAAGTTTCCCAGTATTAATTTTCATTTACTTGTTGGGTTCGTTCTGCAGTCCTCCCGAGTTGAGGAGAACTTCCTATAGAGACACAAATAGTCCTCCACTTAGGACCACAATTGAGCCCAGAATTTGTGTTGCTAAGTGAGAAATGTGTTAACTGAGTTTTGCCCCATTTTATGACTTTCCTTGCCCCGTTTATTAAGCGAATCACTGCACATTAAATTAGTAACACGGTTGTTCAACGAATCAGGCTTCCCCATTGACTTTGTCAGGAGGTCACAAAATGCAATCACGTGACCCCGGGATACCGCAACCGTCATAAACGTGAGACAGTTGTAAACCCTTCAAATGCCGGAGAATCAACCGCTAATAGTAAATCGAGTGATCAGGGGGGTGTCATAAGTATGAAAAATGGTCATAAATAAAGCCATGGTGGCACAGTGGTTAGAAGGCTACAACTGCTGACTGTCAGTTACCACTAGTTCAGCAGTTCGAATCTCGCCAGACTCAAGGTTGAATGATTCAACCTTCCTTCCTTCCGAGGTGGGTAAAATGAGGACCCAGACTGTTGGGGGCAAGAGGCTGACTCTGTAAACCGCTAAGAGAGGGCTGTGAAGCACTATGAAGCAGTATATAAGTCTAAGTGCTATTGCCCTTCCTTCCTTCCTCTCTAATTCTCCTCCTGCCTTCCTTCCTTCCCGTTAGAAGGCTGTATTGCAGGCTAACTCTTCCCACTGCCAGCAATTTGATCCTAACTGGCTGAAGGTTGACAGCCTTATGTCCTTCTGCGGCTGATAAAACGAGGACCCATATTGTTGGGGGGGGGGGGGGCAATAGGCTGTAAACCGCTTAGAGAGGGCTGTCAAGCACTGTGAAGCAGGATATAAGTCTAAGTTCTACTGCTATTTCTATGTCTGTCTATTCCATCCATCCACGTCTATCTTAGAGCTATAGTGGCACAGTGGTTAAGAATGCAGAATTGCAGGCTGACTCTGCCCACTGCCTGCAGTTCGATCCTGGCCGGTTCAAAGTGGCCTCAGTCTTCCATCCTTCCGAGGTGGGTAAAATGAGGACCCATATTGTTGGGGGGCAAGAGGCTGGCTCTGAAAACCACTTAGAGGGGGCTGTAAAAACACTATGAAGCAGTATATAAGTCTAAGTGCTATTGCCGTTTTCAATGCCTTTGTAACTTCAAATGGTGAGTGAGTGAAGTGTTTTGTAAATCAACAGTTTTAACTTCCTTAACATACAGAGAGAGAGAGAGAGGCAATCACCTCGCTTAATAACCACAATCCCGTCATTGACTGCACAGATTATTAAAGGCAAAAATGCCACCTTTCCTATTTCTAACGCTTCATAAAGAATATATATATATATATATATATATATATATATATATATATATATATATATATATATATATATATATATATATATATATATATATATATATCCTATTTAATTCTTTTGCCTGTTTAATCTTTTTTTTTTGTCTCTAACTTTTGCCTATTTAATTGGGGTTTTTTGGCCTCTTTAATTTATATGTCTCCCCACCACCACCTCCCATTTGTATGACACCCCCTCACGAGAACCTCAGTTGGCAGCTGGAGCCACGCAGGGCCGGGATCCAAGACAGTTGAGAAGAAGAGCCTCCCTGTCCAGGAGCAGACTACCTTACACCGAAGTTCGGGAAGTTCCGCTTTCCCCCGCTAAAACTGGAGCCGGATCGGGGCCCTCCAGCCTCCCTGGGTCTCCCCAGAAACCCCCGTGGACCCCGCCCCCACCCGGTGTCCCCCCCCCTCCTTCCTCCGGTATCCCGGCAGCGCCGCCGTCCCCCGTTTCCACCCGCCCCGGGTGTCCCTCTCACCGGCTTCCGCCCCTGGGAGCTCTTCGACGTCTTCCGTCTCGCCGCGGCTGAGGGCGGCCGGGGCCTCCTCCGCTTCCTCCGCCATCTTCCCCGCAACCGCCCGAGCGCGCCGCCACCTTCAGGGATCCTCGTCGTGGGTCCGGCGAGGCCGCGCTGCGCCTGCGCGACCGCAATGACCCGGATGTTGCCGGGCAGGAAGATGTCCTCCGTGGCGAATGGGCGGGAAGCTTAGGGCAGCTGCCATAGAGAACGCAGGGGAAGAGAGGAAGGTTTCCTGAAGGGGAAACCATAGAGATGGATGTAAGAGTGTTCGATCGATCGATAGATAAGAGATAGATAGATAGATAGATAGATAGATAGATAGATAGATAGATAGATAGATAGATAGATAGATAGATAGATAGAGAGAGAGAGAGAGAGAGAGAGAGAGAGAGAGAGAGAGAGAGAGATAGAGAGATAGAGAGATGGTAGATAGATACTAGAGAGAGAGATATGGTTGGTAGATAGTTACAGTAAGTAGAAAGAGAAATATGGTAGATGAAAGAGATATGAGATAGATGATAGATAGATGATAGATAGATAGATAGATAGATAGAAGATAGATAGATAGATAGATAAGATAGATAAGATAGATAAATAGATTAGATATAGATTGATGAGTGGAGAGAGAGAGAGAGAGAGATGAGAGGATAGATAGATAAATTAGATATAGATTGATGAGCGGATAGATAGATAGATAAGATAGAGATAGATTGATGAGAGGATAGTTAGATGAAAGGATATGTGTGTGTGTGTGTGTGTGTCTTTGGTTGTTCGGGTTGTATTTGTGCTGATAAATTATATATATATATATATATATATATATATATATATATATATATATATATATATATATATATAATATATATATATATATATATATATATATATATATATATATAAATTATATATATATATATATATATATATATATATATATATAGAGAGAGAGAGAGAGAGAGAGAGAGAGAGATAAATAGATTAGATATAGATTGATGAGCGGATAGAGAGAGAGAGAGAGATATGAGAGGATAGATAGATAAATTAGATATAGATTGATGAGCGGATAGATAGATAGATAAGATAGAGATAGATTGATGAGAGGATAGATAGATAGATTAGATAGAGATAGATTGATGAGAGGATAGATAGATGAAAGGATAGATTAGATAGATAGATAGATAGATAGATAGATAGATAGATAGATAGATAAGAGGATAGAGAGATAGATGAGGGGATAGATAGAGATTAGATAGATAGGAAAGAGATGAGAGAGAGAGAGAGATGAGAGGATAGAGAGAGAGAGATGAGATGATAAGATAGATAGATGAGAGGATAGATAGATGGATGAGGATAGATAGATGAGAGGATAGAGATAGATAGGAGGATAGATAGATAGAGAGATGAGAGGATAGATATAGATAGATGAGAGGATAGATAGATAGATTAGATAGATAGATAATAATAAGACCTCCCCGAAAATAAAGCCAAGTTCTTATTTCAGAGGTCAAAAGAAAATAAGACCCTGTTTTATTTTCAGGGAAACACGGTAGATGGGAGGATAGATGGATGGATAAGTGGATGGCTGAGAGGATAGATAGATAGATAGATAGATAGATAGATAGATAGATAGATAGATAGATAGATAGATAGATAGATAGATAGATAGATGAAAGGATAGAGATAGATAGATAGATAGATAGATAGATAGATAGATAGATAGATAGATAGATAGATGATATATAGATGAGAGGATAGATAAGAGATAGATAGGAAAAAGAATGAGAGAGAGAGAGATGAGAGGATAGAGGGAGAGAGAGAGATGAGAGGATAGAGAGAGATAGAGATGAGATGATAGAGATAGATAGATGAGAGGATAGATGGATTGATGGATGAGGATAGATGAGAGGATAGATATAGATAGATAAATGAGAGAATAGATAGATAAATAGATGGATGGATGGATGAGAGGATAGATAGATGAGAGGATAGATATAGATAGATGAGAGGATAGAAGAGAGAGAGAGAGAGATGAGATAGATAGATAGATAGATAGAGATAGATAGATAGATAGATAGATAGATAGATAGATAGATAGATAGATAGATAGATAGATAGATAGATATAGATAGATAGATAGAATCGTGGAAAAATTAAATTCCAACTGTTTTTCTTTTATTGCTTCCTCATCAGCCCCATGGAAATAAATCTCCTCTTAGAAGGCCATTGAGAAATGTAGGGGTTTAGAGGAGAGGCTCTTAATTGAATGAAATTGCATTAAATCATTTTTAATTAGGCAAACTGCTCAGAGTCATTGAAAATGAGGAAGCATATAAATTAAATAAATTATTTGGTCCAAAGTTGCATTGAATCAAGCAATGGATCTAGCTGGGGAATTCTGGGAGTTGGAGTCCACAAATCTTAAAGGGGCCAAGTTTGAGGACCCTACTTTAAACCATGGAAAGCAGAAAGTGACCTCTCTAGGAGAGAGAATCTCTCTCCTCTTTTTAAGTCTCTATTCTCTCGCGCTCCACCCGCCCTCCCGTCACTCCAGGGCTCCGCCTCTCAACAGTGACGTAGAAGCTTCGTCGCCTTCGGCTTTCTCCTCCTCCTCTCTCCCCCTACTTGCTTTACGGCGGTCTTGGGCGACGCTCCTCCTTTTCCTCTCCTCGCTAAGATGGCGGTGGCCGGGGTGAGCTTGCGGTTCCCGTCGAGGCCTAGAGTTCATCCGCCTGCATCCGGCGACCGGGAGGGCCGGGGCTGCCCCGAAGCCCGGGATTGGGAAGGGACGAGGGAGGGCCTTGCAGCGGGGAGCCTCGCCAGGGACGGAGGAGGCCAAGCGGACGGGCAGAGCCCGAAAGGGGGAGTGTCAGGCTGCTCCGCTCTTCCCTTGCCACGCGCGTGAGGGGTTTTAAACGGACCCGAACGGCCAGGACTACAACTCCCATGCGTTCGGGCCTAAAGGCCACGTCCTATAGAAGCTGTAGTCCGAGCTGTCTTAATAAGGACGGGAGTTTCTCAACCCGGTGGACTTTTAAAGAGGGGCGGACTTCAACTCCCAGAGTTCCCCAGCCAGCTGTGCTAGGTATAGCTATGCTGTGCTGGCTTGGGAACTCTGGGAGTTGAAGTCCGCCCCGCTTTAAAAGTCCCACCAGGTTGAGAAACACGGGTCTATAGTGTGTTTGGGTGGGTGAGGTGGGGTGGGGGTCGAGTTACTTTTTGCTCTGCCACGTGGGAGGAAGGCAAACCAGCATTTTGCCTTCCTTCTTGAACTGGCTTCAGATGAAAGACAAGACCCCTCCCCAAATTCTTAAATTAAGCCATTAGAGGGGGGGGTTGGAATGGAAGAGGAGCTGCCTGCAGAAGTGGAGAAGGCATCTGAATGGAGCCTGCAGCTTTAGAGGCAGTTGTCTCTCAAGTCACTTGGGGAATGAAAGAACAGGAATGGGCGGTTTCCCTGCCTTTGGAGCCACCCCAGAAGCGAATGGGCAAGGATGATGGGCTCTAACATCCTCTGAATTTGCCCTTTTATGAGGGCATACGATAGATACCACTGACTGGATCCTTGCCTTCCAGTGGAAATGTCTCACATTATAAGGGTCCATCAGTTTCCCCGAGAACGCCGAAGAGAGAGAGACCCGTAGGCTTGTGGGGAGGTGGGGGGGCAGCCCCCCTTTGCCAAGTAGTTTTCCAGCAGAATGCTTTAAGCATTTTTGAGCCAGGAAAACTCCCTAGTTTGGTTCCTTTATCTATGGGGCCTGATATTCCCCTGTAACAATTTCTTCTACATTTTCAAGAATGTGCCTAGCTTTGAAGCCAAGCATAGAACCGAGACGCAGCAGTGACATAACATTTGCAGTAAGGCCATTTGCAGTTAAGGTTACAATTTGCTAGGCTAGAAAACAACTCATTCCTGACAATATATAATAATATAAGCAGAAGCCAATATTGATTCATATGCTTGTTAAACATGTTGGGGGGGTTTGCTGGATTTTAGGGTGGTGGGCGTTGGCTTCGGAGGGCTATGCCTTTGAGCAGAAGATCCTTATTTTAGGAGATGAGGTGTATGACTGTGTGATGGCCCTGGATTTGCACCCAGGTTGACCTCGAGAGCCAGCTTTTTGGAGTGGAAGCGCTTGATTTTAGGAGATTCCAGCAGCAGGATAAGGAGCAGCGGATGGAAACTTAGGAAGGAGAGAAGCAAGCTAGAATGAAAGGAGGAATTTTCTGACAGTGAGAACAATTGACCAGTGGAACGGCTTGCCTTCAAAAAGTGTGGGTCACTGGAGGCTTTCAAGAAGGGACTGGACAGAATGGAATAGGTTCTCCTGCTTGGGTGTTGGGTTGGACTATAGAAGGCCTTCCAACTCTGCTGTTGCGTTATTCTGAGATGAGGAGGTGTTGTGGGAAGGTGGCCCTGGATTTGCACCCAGAAATGTTTAGGTAGATCTTTCAAGCCACGATTGCACGGTCCCAAGTGAATATTCCTGGGCCTTTTTAACGGGTTCTAGAGCAGGGAAGAAGAGAGTGTCCTTAGTAATAGCCTGATGGCGGGCGTGGTTCTGGAGAACGGAGCAGGTAGACCTAGCAGGCCAATGGAGAATTTTAAGTAGGAGCTCATGGAACCTTCTGCTGATGTTGCATTGTAATGGTGCCCACTCTTGCTTCGCAGTAGCAAAGTCCTCTGGCCACCACTACTGCAGAGACACCTGCCAAGAGCTTGACCCTGTTAGTTGAACAAATCAATGCAGACAGCTCGGCTTCCCGCTGCGGTAGGCAGGCTGGAAAAATCGATTTTAAGACTTGGAAAGCGCCTATCATGAAGTCGTGGCTTAACTTCCCGGGTACCCCTTAACCCCATCACTGCTTGTTCCCCCCTGCAGACTCTCTACACTTACCCCGAGAACTGGCGGGCGTTCAAAGCCCTCATCGCTGCTCAGTACAGCGGCGCCAAGATCAAAGTCCTCTCCACGCCGCCCCAGTTCCACTTCGGGCAGACCAACAAGACTCCCGAATTTCTGAAAAAATTCCCAGTTGGAAAGGTGAGTGACTGGGGTTTTTTTCCCCTTGCCTAACTCGAGTTCCGGCAATTTTTTTGGGTAGAATGGGAGATGCCTGTAATCTCACTGTGTGATTTTGATTCTTGCTTGTTTCCAGGTGAATAGTTGGCTAGAGCTGTGAAAATTGTATTCATTTATTTCAGGGGTGTCCAAACTTGGGAACTTTAAGACTTGTGGACTTCAACTCCCAGAATTCCCCAGCCAGCAGAGCTTAAAGTCTTAAAGTTCCCAAGTTTGGACACCCCTGATTTATTTGCATCCAGGCTTTATTTTACAAATAACTCAAGGTGGGAAAACATGTCCTACACTCCTTCCTCCTCCTATCTTCCCCACAGCAATAATCTTACAGGTTAGGCTGAGAGAGTGAATGGCTTTCCTGCATAAGGTGGCATTCGAACTCACGGTCGCCCACTTCCTATCCTGCTGCTTTAGCTACTAGACCAGTGACGGCGAACCTTTTTGGCACCGAGAGGAGCAGGTGACATGGCTCCTTCGGGCACGCGTGCCATAGGTTCGCCATCCCAATACTAGACCAAACGACCGTATGTTTCAGAGTATAAGACGCACCAAGATTTTGAAGAGGCAAATTAAAAAAGGGTTTTTGCACTCAGCAGACCTCCCCAAAACGGCCCGTTTTTTTGTCCAAAAAAAAGGGCATGCATAGCCTTTAGGAGACTTGCAGAGTGCTCCTGGGAGGCGAGGAGGCCAAAAACGAGCAAAAAAACCCGTTTTTTTGCAAAAAAGCCCGGCCTGGCCTGTTAATGTTAATGTCAATTTTAATTTATTTTAAATGTACTGTTTCTTTTTTAAAAAAAAATCGGTTTGGTCTTTTTGGAATTGGGTTTAATCTTTTTTTAAACTTTTGTGATATGTGTTTTTAATGTTGTACGCCGCCCTGAGTCCTTTGGAGAAGGGCGGCATATAAATCCAAATAAACCTACCCCCCCCCTTTTTTGTCAAAAAAAAGAGGTATGGATAGCCTTTAGGAGTCTTATAGTGCTTCTGGGGATGGAGTGGGGCAAAAACGAACAGAAAACGGCCTGTTTTTTGCTCATTTTTGCTCTCCCCACCCCCCAGGAGCACTCTATAAGCCTCCTAAAGGCTGTGCACGGCCATTTTTGCAAAGAGGCTGGGTTTCGGGAGTCAAAAAATGCTGTATTTAGTGTATAAGACGCACCCAGATTTTCAGCCTCTTTTTTGAGGGATAAAGGTGCGCCTTATACTCCAGAAAATACGGTCGCTCCCTACATGCCTGGGGCTAGTTTTCAAAAAAAAAAAACACAACAACCTCGACTCGCACTTTTTGGGGTGCGATGATCCGCGTATCCAACAGACTTGGTGCGTCTCCAGAATAAGCCAGGTTCCTTTTTGGGGTATCCCTGCAATTACATAACCGAGCAAGTGCAGTGTTAATGACACTTTTCAGTTGGTATTGTTGAGTTAATGCTGTATCCTCCAGATCAGCATTTCTCAACCTTGACTGCTTTAAGGATACATGGACTTCATTGCCCAGAATTCCCCAGCCAGCCATGGCTGAAGGATTCTGGGAGTTGAAGTCCACTCATCTTAACGTTGCCACGGTTGAGAAACATTGCTCCAGATTTAACAACAATGGCGGTTTCCTGTCAACATTATTGCTTCCTGGGGATTGTGGGAAATTAAATCGCAGCTCCCTAAATTTTATTTAAATAATCATGAAAACCTTTCTGATAATAAGATCTGCACAAGTACACGGCACCTATTGGGTTGCAGGTTTTCCACCTCTAGGGATTTTTAAGAATAGGCAACGCCTCATAGTTAGTTTAAATCGACATTTCTCAGTTGCAGCAAAGTGTTTAAGCTGTGATGGCTGGGGAATTCTGGGAGTTGAAGTCCCAAGTGCCTTAAAATTCCTGAGGTTGAGAGAGAGTGCTGCAGACGGCACCTGCTGACCCCTTTGGAGGAGACCCGTCTGACTGTCTGTGTTCTCACAGAGGCTCTTTTTCTAACCCTCTGTAGGTCCCAGCCTTTGAAGGAGATGATGGATTTTGCATATTCGAGAGCAACGCCATCGCACACTACGGTAAATATATGTCTCTGCTTCTCAGTGTTATCAAAAATCTCAGAGACTCAGTGTTGGGTCAGGTTTACAGCAAACTGACTTAACGTATTTTTCGGAGTATAAGATGCACCATGATTTTGAAGAGGTAAATTAAAAAAAAAGTTTTTGCATTCTTCAGGCCTCCCAAACTCTCTGCACACCTCATTTTTTTGCAAAAAAACCCCAACATGCTTTGGGAGGTTTGTAGAGTGCTCCTGGGGGCTGGGAGGGGCAAAGATGGCCCATTTTTTGCTCGTTTTTGCCCTCCCCAGCCTCTTGGAGCACTTTGCAAGCCTCCCAAACACTCTGCACGTCCATTTTTGCAAAGGGGGCGGGGTTTTGGTAGGCCAAAAATGCTGTATTCAGTGTATAAGATGCACCCAGATTTTCACCCTCTTTTTGGGGGGGGAAAAGGTGCTTTTTATACTCCCAAAAATATAGTCCTTTCTAAGTTACAACGGCACTGAAAAAAGTGGCTTAGGACCATTTTTAACCCTTATGACCGTCGCAGCATCCCCAGGGTCATGTGGTTTACATTTGCACGTTTCGCAGCTGACTCATACTTACGACAGTTGCAGTGTCCCAGGGTCATCTTATCCCCTTTTGTGACCTCCTGAGGAGCCAAGTCAAAGGGGAAGCCAGATTCACTTAACAAATTGTGTTCCTCACTTAATAGCCGCGGTGATTCCTTTTAACAGCTGCGGCAAGGAAGTTCATAAAACGGGGGCAAGACTCACTTAACATATCTCTCACTTAGCAACATACATTTTGGGCTCAGTTGTGGCCGTAAGTTGAGGATGGCCTGTATCCTTTTTGATTGTTGGTTCTCTTAATTTCCCCTCTCCTAGTCAGCAACGAGGAACTACGAGGCACAACTCAAGAGGCAGCTTCCCAAGTCCTTCAGTGGGTGAGCTTTGCTGACAGTGACATTGTGCCCCCAGCCAGCACCTGGGTATTCCCCACCCTTGGCATCATGCAATATAACAAACAGGTAAGAGGCACCCAGTTTTATAGAAAAAGATGTTTCCCAACCATCTAAAAAAGCTACAAGAGGGCAGGAATCACTTTGCTTGGAGAGATGCCTTATTGTTCTGACCCAGCTCCCCAAACACGACATACTCTGACGTGAACTCAAAAGATTCCTTTAATTTGGAATCCCGGCAGCCCCGGCAAAAGGTTTCTCTCTCAATGCAGGCTAAGAAGTCCGTCAAGCAGGGAGATGAATAGTTATCTGCCACATCTATTCGTCTCCGCCTCCTCCCTTTTAATCCCCAGAGCTAGGATTGGGCTTCGGGTGGCTCTTCCGGCCCAAGGACCGGCCCATAGATTTCCACTGCTCTCCTCTCCTCTGCCTTCTGTGCATCCATGTCAGGCATTGGGCCCAGCTGTTCCTCTTCCTCATCAGCCACCTCCAGACCTGGGTGCTCTTGACTCTCCATCGGAGGGCTGACGGACGGCCCAGACTCCGCCTGTCTCTGACAGCTCCATTCCCCCCCCCCCCTCGGAGCTCTCAGGTTGCCTTGATGCTGACCCTGACTCACGCCGCCTCCTCCTCATCTGGTTCAGCTGCTGGAGGGGCTGGTGGCCGAGAGGCCACAACACTTAAGCTTCGCTAGTCATGAAGTTCAGAGTAGATAACTACAGGAAGTCATTGATTTACAACTTGGTCCCTTAGTGACTGAAGTTACGATGGACCTCCCTGATATCATAACTTCAAACATTCACTAAGCAACTAAGTTATGTCGAGGACTTCCTGTAGCTGTTTACGACTCAGTTCTGGCATCTGGGGGGAACACCACACACCCATGCTCACATGACCAGATGGGGGTCTTGTCATTTCATTGCTAAAGGTAAAGGTTCCCCTCGCACGTATGTGCTAGTCGTTCCCGACTCTAGGGGGCGGTGCTCGTCTCCGTTTCAAAGCCGAAGAGCCAGAGCTGTCCGAAGACGTCTCCGTGGTCATGTGGCCGGCATGACTCAATGCCAAAGGCGCACGGAACGCTGTTCCCTTCCCACCAAAGGTGGTTCCTATTTTTCTACTTGCATTTTTTACCTGCTTTCGAACTGCTAGGTTGGCAGAAGCTGGGGCAAGTCACGGGAGCTCACTCCGTTACTCAGCGCTAGGGATTCGAACCACCGAACAGCCAATCTTTTACTAATGCAATATCAGGGATTTTCAATTCAATTGTATAAAATGTGAAGGAGATGTGTTTGTGTTTTATTTTATATGTATAATGAACACTGAAGATGGCATTTAATTTCGTTGTACGCGAAATGCAATGACAATAATGTCAACTAAACTGAAATCCCTCAGCTGCCCCTCTAATTATTTTAATTTTTTGGATCCCCTTGCAGGCTACGGAGTATGCCAAGGAGGAAGTGAAACGGATCTTGAGCCTGCTTGATTCTCACCTGAAGACTCGCACGTTTTTGGTCGGGGAGCGTATCACGCTGGCGGATATCACAGTGGTCTGCACTCTGCTCTGGCTTTACAAGCAGGTGAGTCTTCGTAGGTGGCTGAGGAGGTCCCGGGAGGTTAGATATTCTGGACCGTAAGCAGAGCCTGCCTTGAGCCAGCAGCTGCCAGTCACCAAACAGGGCAGAATTTAAAGCATGGGCGACTTGCTTTGAGGGCTCATTTTTCATAATCCCAATTTTGAGGTAGTGTGGAAGGAAAGATGTCTTTTCGCCAAGGACGGAAGTCCAGGAACTGAATTGTGGTCGTAACTTGAGGACTACCTGTACCAACTTGATGGCGCATACAAGCGGTTCTTAGCTTACGGCTTAGCTTTAGTTTGAAGTTACAAAGAACCTCTCCGGGGGACTCCTTATGATCTGGATTTGAAGTTCCAATAACCAGTTTTCACCTGTGTCATGGGATCGAGAGGGATCTTGGAGTCCTAGTGGGGAACCATTTAAATATGAGCCAGCCATGTGCAGCAGCTGCCAAAAAAGCCAACACAGTTCTAGGCTGCATCAACAGAGGGATAGAATCAAGATCACGTGAAGGGTTAATCCCACTTTATAATGCCTTGGTAAGGCCACACTTGGAATATGCCATCCACTTTTGGTCGCCACGATGTAAAAAGGATGTGGAGACTCTAGAAAGAGTGCAGAGAAGAGCAACAAAGAGGATTAAGGGACTGGAGACTAAAACATGAAGAACAGTTGCAGGAACTGGGTATGTCAGGTTTAATGAGAAGAAGGACTAGAGGAGACATGACAGCATTGTTCCAATATCTCAGGGGTTGCCCCAAAGAAGAGGGAGTCAAACTATTCTCCAAAACACCTGAGGGCAGGACAATAAGTAATGGATGGAAACTAATCAAGGAGAGAACAACTTAGAACTAAGAAGAAATTTTCTGGCAGAACAATTAATCAATGGAACAACTTGCCTCTAGAAGCTGTAAGTGCTCCATGATTGGAAGTTTTAAAAGAAGAGACAGCCACTTGTCTGAAATGACATAGGGTCTCCTGCCTGAGCAGGGGGTTGGACTGGAAGACCTCCAGGGTCCCTTTCAACTCTGTTACCCTGTTACGATTGCATTTTGGATACTAAGCAATAGGCAACTGGCCTGCATTTACAGCTGTTTGCAATGTCCGGTGGCCATGTGACCATGGCTTACAACCTTGCGTGTGTGCGTATGTGATTGTAAAGCAAACATTGCTTGTTGAGTAAATCCATTGTTAGTAACAAGCTCTTTTTGTCAGAAACTTGACAAAAAGTTAGTTTCCTGCAAAGAGTCAATTGCAGATTTTAAGACCTCGTTGTTCCCTTTACAACTGCTACATTTGCTTAGCGGTTGTAAAATTGGTTTAGGATCATAATCCAGGACTCCGTACCTGTTGCAAATTGACAGCAAGCAGGAATCCAAAAGTGATGTTGTTGCAGAAAATGACAGGCTTAGACTTCTCAGGATACAGGAAAAGTTTATTTGGCAGCCAGGTTCAGAAAGTTAGCACGTAGCTAGCATTGCAAATTCTGAACAGTCTTTATTATCGAAGTACGCATTCTTATACATTCTCAAAGACAGTGTAACACGGAAACACTTAACTCATTTCGTATTGGTTACCTTGAGGAAAAAGCCTTATAAGGAGATGGGGGTCTTACTTCTCCTTTTGTTACAGGTATGGACTACGTGCCATTAACGAACTATAATTGAACCTTGTCGTTTTGGACTTTTGACATAGGGACGTTTGCTGGAACATGTTGTGGTTGAAGGCTGATGACATTTCCCGGTCCCTTTAAGCAAGCTTCCAACTGTCCCTTTTATGCCACGTCTTCATTGTTATATTTTAATCCATATTTTATTCTACTTTAATGTGACAGGCGCGTAGTCCTACTTTTTCCCTTTTGTCTAGTCCAGGGGTGTCCAAACTTGGGAACTTTAAGACTTGTGGACTTCAACTCCCAGAATTCCCCAGCCAGCATGGCTGGGGAATTCTGGGAGTTGAAGTCCACAAGTCTTAAAGTTCCCAAGTTTGGACACCCCTGGACTAGTCCTTGTTGAAAGAAACGGATTGTGGGGGGTTTCTCTTGAGCTGAGATTTTCCGCCTTTTCTCCCTTTTTCTTCAGGTGCTGGAGCCCCCCTTCCGCCAGCCGTACGAAAATGTGACCCGTTGGTTTGTGACCTGTGTAAACCAGCCCCAGTTCAAGGCCATCCTGGGGGACTTGAAGCTGTGCGAGAAGATGGCGCAGTTTGATGGTCAGGAAATTCACCCCTGATTCTCGCTCTTAAATGGCCATTCTGTCTTTTTAAGGCTGGGAAAGGACAGCGGGAGGCGGGATGTGATGCAAGTAGCTTACACCATCCCTGGACTTAGCATACCTTACCGTATTTTTCGGAGTATAAGACGCAGCGAGGTGTTTTTTTAAAAAAAACAAAATTTTATTGGTTTTTAAAAAAATAAACAAGGAAAGGGGTAGTGGAATAAGTTACAATTTTGGCAGTTACAATATGCAGGAGGTGGTCCCTCCCCCCGTACTCATACATTTCATTTATTAATACATTAGATTATTACAAATTGATGGTATTTTGTCAGCATATAAACTTTTATCTTCAAATAATTTCAATCACTTTACATCAAACAGATTTTCTTGTTCATTTTTGTGATCTGAGTTTTCTCGATGTTGCCCCTTCTCCCCCCGCCAGCAGAGCTCCGGCCCCTCCCGTGTCTTGTGCGTCTGGTGTAGTGTCGTCAAGCTTATCTAGGAGGGCTCTATTTTTTTCCATAAAGGCCTGAGCCTCTATGGTTGTATTAATTCTGACTCTTGTGTCCTCCCAGAAAATTAGCATACCTTCAGGCATCAGCCATCTAAACCACACCCCTTTCTGGTATAATTTCTTCGCTAGTAGCGAATAGTTTTTTCTTCTCTCTCTCACTTTCTTAGGGATCTGTTTCGGAATGGCTATTTCTCTATCCTGGTATTTTAATGCCTGCCCCCTTTGTACACTCAGAATCTCATCTCTTGCAGGGAGGTTTTGAAGAGGAAAATAAAGAAAAAAATTGCACTCTGCAATCCTCCCAAAAACGGCCCATTTTTCACAAAAACAGGTCCGTCCCCCCAAAAAGGCATGAATAGCCTTTAGGGGGCTTGCTGGATGGGTGGGGGGCAAAAATGAGGGGAAAACAGCCCATTTTTCAATCAGGATTTGTGCCGCACACTGAAACAAGGGCTGTGTTTTCACAACCTCCCCAACCAGAAAAGTATTCTATTCTATTCTGCTCATTTCTGCTGTCAGGGTTCCAGATAGCATCCGAAAGTAAATCAGAGTCTGAGGCAAAGGATTCCTCAAAGTTCCGATTTATGAAGAGACCCATGTGGGAAAACCCAAATCTGAAAGCTTCCCGGTTTCCCCCACGTAGTTGAAAGTTCAAGATCCTGCCCCCCACACCCACAAGCCCATCACAAGGTCCAATCTCCCACTGCCACGCTGGCAGCTTCCACCCATCCAATTCCGGTCAAGTGCAGAGGTGCAAAGATAAAGGATGACCTTGGCTTTCTGGAAAGAATGTTGTTATGGCTACATATCATCTAACTCCATACAATCCCCCTCTTCCTGTTTTCCCACCATAGAAAAGGCATAGCAGAATAATAGAAAGTGTGGCAGGCCAAAGATCTAAAAGAAAAGATGGATGCAGGCCTGGCATCTATTTCTATTGATTTCTATTTCTATTCCATTCCATATTTTCTATTCTGTTCTAACCCCTACTATTGTATTCTGCATTATGCAGAATTGATTTTTCATCCTTTATAGCCGTGGTCCCCAACTTTTAATACTCGGAGAGCTGTGGCGTAGGGGAGACAGGAAATGGTTCAGTGCAAGCGGCAGGCTACTCATACGCGCAGCTCCATTTGCGCAAGCGGTGGGCACTTGCTTATGCCACTCACACAAACGGAACTTCAAGCGTGAGAGAGTGCCCACTGCCCGGGAGTTGGGGACCCCTGCTTTCCATGTAGTCCTCAACATACAACCGTTCATTTAATGATTTGAGTGTTCAAGCTTACAATGGCATTGAAAAAAAAGTGACTTGGGGCTGTTTTTCACACTTAGGACTCTTGCCACATCCTCAGGTCATGTGATCAAAATCCAGAGGCTTGGCAACTGACTCGTATTTATGACGGTTGCAGTGTCCCCTTTTGCGACCTTCCGACAAGCCACGTCGACGCGGAAGCCGGTTTCACTTAATAACCGTGTTCCTAACTTAACAACTGCGGTGATTCCCTTAACGGTGGCAAAATGGGGCGAAACTCAGCCTATGTCTCACTTAGCAACAGGAATTTTGAGCTCAATTGTGGTCGTATGTCGAGGACTATCTGTATCGAAAGCCCGCCAGTCTTGGGGAAAATGGAAGTAAGCCCTTGGAAGAAATAGCGTGCATTTTGTTGTCCGTTTCTGCCTTTGGCTTTGCAACTTCCAGCACTAAAATTAGAACACGAAGTAGGGAAGGGTCGTATTTCATCTTCGCTCTGTTAGCTGAAAGGAGGGATGGCGCAAAAATTGGGGGCCGTTTTAAAACGTTTTTCTGTAGCCCCCCTCTGCACTATATAGGCTTCAACCTGTAGCACATTTTGAGTCACCCTGTTTTTGAAAAGGTTGCCAACTTTTTCTGCAAATTCAATTGCCTGATCGAATGCCACCTCACCGTGGCTTAGTCGCTGAAGGCGTTGCATAGCTGGAAACCTTCCCCTTCTCCCTCAGAGGTCTTGTGAATTAAGCGGCTGGAATGAACGGTTCACAGATAACGTTGATTTATTTTGTTACATTTATTTGCTGCCTATCTCGCCGTGGGGTTGCTGTAAGCCAGGGATGGCGAACCTTTTCAGCACCAAATTGGAACGCGTGCACCTGCAACCCGAAGACCAGCTGGCTGGAGCACATGCATGCGCTGGTCTTTGGGTTTCCATCATGCGCATGCGCGCCAGCCAACTGGTCTTTGAGAACCAGAAACCCAAAGACCAGCTGGCCGGCGTATGCATGCGCCAGAAACCCGAAAAGCAGCTGGCGATGGCGCGCACGCGCAGAGAGTGCTCGGCATGTCACCTCTGGCACTTACATTCGCCATCACGGCTCTAGGCACCTTAACAATAAAAAGGAAGCATTGAAAAGGCTGTCAGCAGAACAGAAATCAAATCATTGTGTTTTAATGACCCCATAAATCCCTTGCGGGGTGGAATGGAGCTAGCAGAGTGCTTTAATGGCCGGATGCCCATCCTGTTGCCAGTGTGGAGTTTAGTTCAGCTGATATATATTCTCATTGTGCCCAGAGAGAAATATCAGCCTCTACTTAGGATCGAACTCACAGCCTCCTGATTGTGAGGCGAGAGCTCCACCTCTAGGCCAGCACACCGCTCCTAACAGACATCAAATAGTAGAGCAATAAAATAAATAATAAGGACGATCCCAAAGATAAAGCCATAGATAACAAAAAGATGCGTGCTTTATTAAAGCCCTCCATGCTTAAGCAGTGGGGGGGACTATATATATTTGTAGATTTTCATGGTACAGGTATGCAAGTCTTGGCGTATTCGGGTCTTTTCCCGTCTAAGATTGAGAGTATCTTGGGGACGTTTCAACGAGATCCCACTCGTCATCTTCAAGCTGGTGCCTTCGGCTTCGTGCTTGTGCGAGCAAAGCGTGACCAATATTTATAGAAAGACGGAAGCTCCGATCACACTTTGCTCGCACAAGCACGAAGCCGAAGGCACCAGTAAGATACTCTCAATCTTACACGGGAAAAGACCCAAATACGCCAAGACCTGCATATATATATATAGAGAGAGAGGGAGGGAGGTGGCACACAGAGCCCTCTCTTGTGGGCATGTGCCCCATTGCCAGCTGCTCTTCTGGTTCCAAGCCATTTAACTATTCAAACTGTTCATTTCTCTTTTTTTTCTCCTTGTGGCTTTGCAGCCAGGAAGTTTGCAGAGAACCAACCCAAGAAGGAATCCTCTAAGAAGGAGAAAACGCCAAAGGAGGAGAAGAAAGCAGAGAAGAAAGAGGAGAAGAAGCCAGAGCCAGAGGAGGAATTAGACGAGTGTGAGCAGGCCTTGGCAGCCGAGCCCAAATCCAAAGATCCTTTTGCTCACCTGCCCAAAAGGTAAGGGACCCACCCCACCCCCAATTGGTTGGAGGAGGGGCGCAGCAGAGTCCATGAAAAGAATGGGGTGACTCCCGTTCTGGGGGTTCGGGTCAGCCTGGAAAATGTCCCACAGTGTTGTTCGGTTAAATGTGGAAGCATCCGGGGAAGTCGGGACTGAAATTTGGCTACACGGAGAGAAAAAAATAGTTCCATCATCATAATTTTAGGCATATCTCACTGTACATCAAACCTAGGAAATTCCTTTTTGGAAAAAACAACAACACAATTCCATGTTTGCAGACAGTCCTCGACTCCCGGCGACAACTGAGCGTTAAATTTCCATCGCTAAACAAGTCAAGTTAAGTGAGTTTGGCCACCGTTTTTACGAACCTTCCTGGCCACAGGCGTTAAAGTCAAACGCCGCATTTACGAAGTTTGTAGCACGGTTGTTAAGCGAACCCGGTTCAGCCCCTTGATTTTGCTCGTCAGAAAGTTGTAAAAGTGGGATCATATGACTCTGGGATATAATGCAACCGTCATAAATAACATGCCAGTGGCTATGCGTCCGAATTTTGATCCCTTGGACATGGGGTCGTAAGTGTGAAAAACAGTCATAAGTCACTTTTTTCAGTATCATAACTTTGAACAGTCAAATGAACGAAAGATTATGCAGGTAGTCCACCATTGTGCCCCCCCCAAAAAACTTCTGTTGCTAAGTGAAACAGGCTGTTAAGTGAATTTTGGCCTGTGTTACCTTCCTCGCCACGGTGGTTCAGTGAATCACTGCAGCTGTTCAGTTAGCAACCCGGTTGTTAAGTGAATCTGGCTTCTGCGTTGACTTTGCTTGTCAGAAGGTCACAAAAGGTGACCACATGACACACACCCCAAACACTGCAACCATCGTAAGTATGAATCAGTTGCCAGGCTTCTGAATTTTGATCAGGGATGGCGCAAAGGTCGTAAGTGTGGGGAAACGGTTATAGTTCACTTTTTTCAGTGCCGTTGTAACTTGGAAACGGTCCCTAAACGAAGTATTGTAACTTGAGGACTACCTGTAAGAAGGCTATCTCTATCTAAAAGGGACGAAACTAATTTAGTTTTGGAAACTTGTTTTAGATTGGTTGAGCGTTCCAGGAAAGAGGGAAATATTTTGTGTGTCTCACAAAATACCCTCTTGAGGGCGAATCATCTTCCATGCTATTGTCTTCTGGGTACACTCAGCACTTGCTGCATTTAGTAGATACCTAAAGAGATAAATCTAAATAAACACTAAATACATAGAGATAAACCACATTCAAATCCTCCCTTCAAAAAAGACAATGAAAAAGTTAAGACGGAAGAGGTGTGTCACAGGTAACCCTTGACTTTCAAACAATGGAACGCAGGGTGGATTTTTTTAAAATTTAAATCGGAAAAATCAAATGTATTTTAATAAAATGCTTTCAGTGTAAAAAAAAAATCCATCTAAAGATAGTTTTCTATTTAAGACAACGTTCATAATGTCGTTTATTCAGCATGAAAGGGAGCTTAAGTTATGTAGCACCAGGCTGTAGATTCTGCAATGTTTACATTTTTGGGTAAACTCATCCAATGAATCCAAGCTCTTCCAGCTGAGATAACATGCCCTGCATTGATGCATTCACAGAGTTTCCCAGTTAACGATGAGATCGATCATAAAACAAAACTTCAGGAATGTTCCTTTATTCCCCTTGTTTTGCAAATCTTTGTGCACTGCAAACTCTGATTGTTTGAAGAGAAATGCAGCTGTACCCCATGGCTTTTAAGTGTGAGGAGGAAGGGCAAGCAGTAAAAATGAAAGGGAGACCTTCTAAGCAGCTTAGAAATACAATATTAAAGGGCACCTGTCATTTCAGGTCCATCAAGGCAGCCCCTGTTAGCGGGCATCCCCTCACCTGCTACCCGCCGTGTCCCTCCCCTTGTGTCCCTGCCGCATCACCAGCCGTCCCATTAAAGGGAAAGGGACGGTCGGTGAGTCAACCGCGGGTCAGAGGAGGAGCCGCTGCGGGACAGAAATGGCACAGTGGCTCTTTAAAAATGATGATTTGAATCGAGTCGATTTAAATCGAGCCTTTTTACTAGCAATTTAAATCGACTTCACCCTGACGGAGCTTGCCTGTCGTAGTCCTAATTCGTGACCACTCTTAAAAGACATCAGTTTGCGTGACAGGCCCAATTTTGTCATCTTTTGTGTTTGTGTGAGGCGGTTGTTAAGCAGCCGCCACGGTCATTAAGCAAACCGACGGTTCGCGGTAGGCACCTGTTTTTGGGGTGACCATCACCCGAGTCCCTCCGGGGAGAGGGGGCGGTCTAGAAATTTAATAAATTATTAATTATTAATTATTATCAGAAATGGTGGTTTTGATTAAAACCTTGGGCCTGGGAACGTGGAACTCTGTAAATGAGCTTCGTGGCCTGGTTGCCAACTTCTTGCCCTAACCTCAGCTGCACAGCCCGGTAAGGAAAGACACACACACATATACACACACACACCCCTCCGAGACCCCCAAAGCTGTTCCTTTGCTCCATTTTCCGGCTGGGCCAAAGAGAAACTCTGGGTCTGCCCAGGATGAGCCACACGGAGGCAGTAGAGCCTCACGCTGGCTGGCCAGCTGCTTTTGGGCTTCCTTCCAGCCCAGTGAGGCACAAGGGAAGGGGGAATCTTGTTTTTTGGGCTTGGAAGTGGCAGTGGGCCAGGTTGGGCTGCCTCCCCCTGGAAGTGGGGAGGGGGGGGCTGCTGGGCGGGAGAGGCCCTCTCTGGGTCCAGCAAAGTTCCGTCCCTGGCCTAAAAAAACTGGTGAACTCCCATTTGGGGGCGTCAGCTGCTGCTTGCAACTGGAGAGGTCCTTTCTCCCCCCCCTCCCCCCCCGCCCCGAGGAGGAGGGGCCGGGGAGCAGATTCTTGAAGGGGGCGGAGGGAGGAGGAGGAGGAGGCCCTTCTGCAAAACACGATGCTGACCCCGAGGTGCAGCGTTTCATTTATCCTGGCCGCCTTGCCGTTCAGCTGTTGCTCTGAGCGAGCTGTCCTGTGATCCATGATCAGCTCAACACAGTAGCTGACTTGTTTTCGGGCAAGGAACCTCCCTCTGGCCTCCCCCTCCCCACCCACCCCACCCCAAACTCCTCTACCAGGGGAAGAGAGAAAAGGATACATAGAAGAGAGTGATAGAGAGAGAGATGATAGATGGATGATAGGTAGGTAGATGATTGATAGATAGATATGTAGACATACATACATGCATACATACATACATACATACATACATACATAATATAGTACATAGATACAGGGGAGAGAGTAAGATACAATAGGTAGGTAGGTAGGTAGATAGATAGATAGATAGATAGATAGATAGATAGATAGATAGATAGATAGATAGATAGATAGATAGATAGATAGATGCAGTAGATAGAAAGAGAGATACGAGAGAGAGAGATATGGTTGGTAGATAGTTGCAGTAAGTAGAAAGAGAAATATGGTAGATGAAAGAGATATGAGATGATAGATAGATAGATAGATAGATAGATAGATAGATAGATAGATATGTACGGTGGATAGATACTGGAGAGAGATACGGTAGGTAGATAGTAAAGGTAGGTAGAAAGAGATATGAGAAAGAGAGAGATAGAAAGAAAGATCTTTTTTTAACTTTTGTGATATGTGTTTTTAATGTTGTACGCCGCCCTGAGTCCTTTGGAGAAGGGCGGCATATAAATCCAAATAAACCTAAACCTAAAGAAAGAAAGATATGGTAGGTAGATACAGTAGATAGAAAGAGATGTATGGTGGATAGATACAGTAGGTAAATAGATAGATGTGGTAGATAGAGAGATGGTAGATAGATACTAGAGAGAGAGATATATGGTAGGTAGAGAGTTACGGTAAGTAGAAAGAGAAATATGGTAGATGAAAGAGATTAGATAGATAGATGATAGATAGATAGATAGATAGATAGATAGATAGATAGATAGATAGATAGATAGATGATAGAAAAGAAAGAGAAAGAAAGAAAGAAAGAAAAAGATATGGTAGGTAAAAAGAGAGAGGTATGGTAGATAGATACAATAGATACATACATACATGCAGTAAATAGATATGGTAGGCAGATATGATAGACTGACAGATGATAAAGTAGGTAGATGAGAGAAGATGATTTGTAGGTATGTAGGTAGATAAAGAGATAGAGATGGATGGATGAGGTAGGTAGATGAGAGACGGACAGATGATGGACAAATAGATGGTAGAGATAGAGAGATAGATTTCATTCTTTTTCTCTACACAATAGCACACATTAAAATGAAATCCCAGTGCCCTCTTGAAAGAAGAAAAAATGCCACCCCCCATGTTCATTCTCATCCCCAGTATAACAATAATAATACAATATAGCAACATGTAGAAGATACATGCCTGCACGCACGCACACACATCGGGATTTCATTTTAATGTGTGCCTTTGTGTCCAGAGAAAAACAACACAGTTATCTGCCTACATCCAAAAGCGTAAATGTATACACAAAAGGTCGGCGAAACTTTTATTGGTGGATATATAAATATTTAACCACACACATACTCACGTACTTGCACACACACACACACACACACACACACACACACACACACACACCCTACATATTCATCCATCTGGATTATAGAGCAGAAGCGAACGTCTTGAGTTAACAAAAGGGCGGCCTCTCTGCTCATTGAGTGACCTACCCAATTGCTCCCGCCTGGGCAAACCCGTTTTCCGTTCTGCCGTTTCATCTTGGAGTGAGTCAAAAGGGAGCCGGCCCTGTTTTCAGTCTCGGCTGTGAGCGGTTTTGCTCGCCCGTTCCTCTCCAGTGGCTTGGAAATCCATGGGTGTTGTAGTCTTTAAGATGGCTTAAGATTGACAGACTTGTGAGCCACCGAAAGCAATGCAATATAAGAATGCAATGCGGCGTCGTGCACATGCACCCTGGCAAACCGCCCCACTGAGCACGAAACCACCCCCACCCCCGTGCATGCGCATACAACAGTCCCATGCCCTGCTTTGGGCCTAGCAGGCCACCCTGGGAAGGGTGCACCCCCTTGCCCCGTTTTGGCCTAGTAGCCAGCCTCCTGGGACCAAAAATAAAATGGAGGACTACTGTATATAGCAGGGGTGTCCAAACTTGGGAACTTTAAGACTTGTGGACTTCAACTCCCAGAATTCCCCAGCCAGCATATAGGGACATGTTTTTTTTAAAAAAGAGCAATTTGAACACGACCCGCAATTTATCTCAACCCTGAGCAAAATCCCAACATTATCCTCGAATCGTTGTGACGAAATCCTCGCCCCAAAATAAACCCCCTGCAAGACCTCATAGGCTAAATTGAGAGAATGCGTACAAAATAGCTATTGACAAACTCCGTCAACTGACTGGAGGAGGAGAAAAATAGCAGATTCTTTTACAAGGTTACGAAATCCAGGCGAAAGGACCTGATTTAATTGCTTGCCGAAAAGAAAACGAGGAGCGTTTTCAAAAAATAGCTATGGAATGTTGCTCAGATCTGTTACAACACCAGGGCGGGGGGGGGGGTTATTTTATTATAGATGATTCTTTTATTGTTTTTTTATGTATTTTTATGTTTGTAAGCTGCCTTGAGTCGCATGTATGAGTTAGGCGGCAATATAAATCTAACTAATAATAATACCGTGTTTCCCCCAAAATAAGAAAGGGTATTATTTTCTTTTGACCCCCAAAATAAGCGCTTGGCTTATTTTTGGGGAGGTCTTATTATATTTGAGGTGCAGGAGAGGGTGAGCGTGGTCACCTCATGGCTGATGCTGTATTGCAATCTTTTGGGGGACGGCTTATTTTAGCGCATGTGCTCAAAAGCCCAATGGGGCTTATTATCCGGGGAGTATAAGACGCTCCGAAGTATAAGACGCTTTTCAGGAGGAAAACAAGGGGGGGAAATCTGCCTCCCAGCGATTTGCCTCCTTGCAGCAAACAGCAAACAGCACAGACGGTATATACTGTTTGTGGTGTATTTCTGTGCATGTGTGCCTGACCCTGCAAATAGCAAAGAATTGGAAAAATGTACATTGTGGCAGTGTATTAATGCCAGAAAGTTTTCTTAAATGTAGTCACACTAACCCCTCCCAATTATTTAAATAGATCTACTCCAAACATGATTTAAGTCAGGGTCTAATTAGACAACAGGACGCTGTTACATTTCAGACTATACTTGTCCAGAAGCTGTTAAAAGTCGGCATTGACAAATTTGCCATTAGTCAATTGCAGAAGGCGGCTCTACTTGGAACTGCTTCCGTCCTGCGACGATACCTGTCACACCGTCAAACGTCCAGATTTGCTGATCCCAGGTCCTTGGTAAGGACTCGATAGGCCAGGGGTGTCCAAAGTTGGCAACTTTAAGACTTGTGGACTTC
>JAKRSK010005773.1:0-17247 GCA_029891615.1 Natrix natrix natrix
GGAGAAGGAGAAGAGGAGAAGGAGGAGAAGAGGAAGGAGAAGAAGAAGAAGAAGAAGAAGGAGGAGGAGGAGGAGGAGGAGGAGGAGGAGGAGGAGGAGGAGGAGGAGGAGGAGGAGGAGAATAAGAAGGAGGAGGAGGAGGAGGAGAAGGAGAGGAAGGAGGAGAAGGAGAAGAAGGAGGAGGAGAGGGAGGAGGAGGAGGAGAAGGAGGAGGAGGAGAGGAACGAGGAGGAGGAGGAAGAGGAAGAAGGAGGAGGAGGAGGAAGAGGAAGAGGAAGAGGAGGAGGAGGAGGAAAAGGATGACTATGGGGTCCTTGATGCTCTCTGAGCTTGGCTGATTTCCTAAAGACGTTTCATTACCAAAGCAGGTAACATTATCAGTGCTTGTCTCATTATTGTCTTCCTTCCTTCCTTCCATCCACCCATCCAATTACCCATTCATTCATTCCCTCATTCAAAGGAACCATAACACCTGGTCTACACAGAAGGGCAGAAAGTCTCCTGCTTGAGCAGAGGGGTTCGACTAGAAGACCTCCAAAGGTCCCTTCCAATTCTGTTATTCTGCTAACCTTCCTGGAAACTCCAGAATATTCCATGGACTCCAGAACCTTCTATTCTTCCTCTGGACACTTTTCACCCCAGCTGTTCGAACAAAGCTTAGCTCCTTACACCAGTGTAGCAGATGCATCATTCCTTGACTAAGCAAATAAGGAGAATTTTCTTTTTCTACTTTTAGTCTCTATCCTGTGTGTTTTGACTTACAATATCCACAAGGAGGCACTGTGTGACCAGTTTCATCCATTTTGGCAGACCATCCACAGGTTTTTCGGATAGAAGTCCAAATACTCTTTTGAATATTCAACTCATTCATGTTTTGGAGGACTATATATAGTGAAAAAGGGACGCAGTGCCTCAGGGGCTAAGACGCTGAGCTTGTCGATCAGAAAAGTCAGCAGTTCGGGTGGTTTGACAGCGCTGGCTCTTCGGCTTTGAAACGGAGATGAGCAACGCCCCCTAGAGTTGGGAATGACTAGCACAGATGTGCGAAGGGAACCTTTACCTTTGTATAGTGAATGAAGTTTCAGATCTCACATATTACACCTGTTATTCTGCTGGGGGCTTTGTAGCTATAGTTCACGAATGTCTTCCCTTCCCTTTATGGAGCTGGAGAAAGATTTCCTGATGTAGACAATACCTCCAGTTCCTTTGCCCTGTTCTCAAGCCCTCATTGTCACCTTCTTCTGAACTGTTCTCCAGCTCTTCCTGGAGATATGGTGCCCAGAATTTTCTCCAAGTGGGGAGTCCAAATAGAGAAGGAGAACCAGGACTGTGATAGTCCTTCTGGCATCTTTTACTAAGACCTGGCCCACTTTCCATGAAGGAAGGCAAAGAGCAAAGCCAGCCAGCAATCTGCTTCACCCACCATGGCTTATTCCTCAGCTCTTCTGACCGAGGCTTCCCGACAAAAACCCCTTTCATTAATTTTACTGTTAATTCTGCTCATTTACACTCTTTCAAGGGAGGATTTGCAGTCACAGACCTTATCTGGCTTGGAGAGCTGCCAGGCCGATCTCTGCGGAACTTGGCCAGGAGTCTCAAAGGAGAGTCCCGAACCAATTAAGCGAACTAATTGTCTCCTGCAAACTCCACTCTCCTTTCGCTCCTCTTTTATTTCCTCTGGGAAGTGCCATTCATCGTCCACCTGTGGCCTTACTCCCGAGTTGACCCCTGTTCTTTAGCTGTTCATCTGGCAACTCTGTGCATGCACACACTGGGAACAGGCTCCAGCTGTTCTTCTGCCTCACTGATGTCTGACTCTGAAGGCAGCTGATAACTGTCAGACGGCCCTGGCCCCCTCTCTGCCTCTGACACAGAGCCTTCCCCAGACTCCAGGACTGGCCCATGTTCCTTCCCCACCTCCTCACTGTCTGAATCTGCTGGTGGGCCTCAACATTGGCAAGGCAACCTTGGCCACCCTTCTATTTCCACCCCTACTCACCCAGGCTTCATGGAGAAGGCCTCCATGGCCACCAAGAGAAGACTCCCACCCATCTTCCAATGACAACCAAGGAGAACCACAAGTTTGCAAAGCAGAATGGTTTTTTTTTATTAAGAAAGAACATCGGAAGAAGCCAAAACACATGCAAAGAAATGAACATCTCACTTTTAGACAAATAATTGTAGAGGTGTTGAGAGGAGATGGGGCCCTAGATGTTTGGAGAGCGTCATTCCTTCAAAAGTTCACGTGAAGCCACTTGGCAGAGGGCTAATTTCACAGGAGCGCACCGTGCTAACGGTTGTTGGAATACCAAAGAAGGATACGAGTGGTGGGGTAACTTTAGAGTAGGTGGAAGAGAGCAGTGAAAGCTAAATGGAGACCCACGGAGGGCCCAGGTACACCTTAGCCAACCTTCTGAAATCCGTTTCGGTCAGGGAGAGTCCAAGTTAACTTAACAAGGGAGGTTGCAGGGCAGAGAGCAGATGCTGCCGCGGCGACCGAGACGTCCCAGGCGGCCTCCGTAGTAGCCACCGTAACGTCCGAAGCCTCCAGCAGCACATGGGGTGTGGCCTCCAACAGCGACGGGCTCACAGCTGGCGGACAGGATGGGACCAGGGAGGGTGACCACGACGGAAGGGGGCTGGATGGTCACCTCAGATGCTGGGATCTGGTTAATGCAATTGGGGATGACTCCGGCCAGGGTGCCCAGGCTTCCGGAAGTTTCAGCCAGGGCGCCAGCTCCATAGCCGTATCCAAGACCTCTGTAGCCGTATCCCCAAGGTCCACATCCAGATGAGCCAAGTCCGACGACTGGGGCGGAAGCACAGGATGGGATGGCGCAGGAAGGTCCACAGTAAGGCATGTCTGGTGATAGGACTGAAAGAAGAAGGGGACAGTGTTGATGTACAACAGCCAAGGCTGACCCAAAGGAACGTGGGAGAACATGGTTATGGTACCTCATCCAGCAGAGGTGGATGGTTTCCAAAGTCATGAAAATTAGGGATCTTCTGAATTATCCATTTGGTTTAATCTCAATGACCTGTCAACATTTGAAGCTCTTTTGGTGTTACACCAAGCCTCAGTTTTCTGGACCCAATGTTCTAAGAGGTCAACGTTCCCCAAGCCTACTTGGCACAGGAATATCCAAGTCCTCCAGAGTCTAATTGGTCTACTAGAACCAACCTTAGATGTTCTCCAATATTGACATATTATTATATTTTCATTCGCTGAGTTTTGCAGCACGTGTACCCCATCAAAAAAAAATGTTAGAACCTAATGCAAAAATAGCAGTAGCAACCCAAACATCTCCCATCTTGAGTTCTGAATTACCCCAAAACTGGAGGCGTTGGCTTGGGTTTGAGAGCATCTGAGGAGCATTAAGAAGCAACGGAATTTGTAAATTTTAAGGAATAACCAGGCTCATTGGGGTCTGAAAAAAAATATACTGTGATGAAAAAAACATCAGTGTTAATGAAAAGAAGGACTAGGGGTGACATGATAGCAGTGTTCCAATATCTAAGGGGTTGCCATAAAGAAGAGGAGGTCAACCTGTTCTCCAAAGCACCAGAAGTCAGGACAAGAAGCAATGGATGGAAACTAATCAAGGAGAGAAGCAACCTGGAATCAAGGAGAAACTTCCTGACAGGGAGGACAATTAACCAGTGGAACGGCTTCCCTCCAGAAGTTGTGAATGCCCCAACACTGGAAGTCTTTAAGAAGATGTTGGACAGCCATTTGTCTGAAGTGGTTTAGGATCTGCTGCTTGAGCAGAAGGTTGGACTAGAAGACCTCCAAGGGTCCTTTACAACTCTGTTATTCTGATAGCTGTAATTTAAATAGTTGCCCAGGCTGAGCTCAATTCCTGGGGACTACATGGCCAGAATTGCATTGTTTTCATGGCCAAAAACTGTAAAAGACTTGTCATTGCTTTTCTCCCGAGTGTCATTCCAACTTTCCAGTCCAGCCTACAGATTTCATGGTGTCCCACCATAGATTCCCCAGATTTCATGGTGTCCCACCATAGATTCCCCAGATTTCATGGTGTCCCACCATAGATTCCCCAGATTTCATGGTGTCCCACCATAGATTCCCCAGATTTCATGGTGTCCCACCATAGATTCCCCAGATTTCATGGTGTCCCACCATAGATTCCCTGACTTCATCCTGTTTAGCCTTTCAAGCGAATTCAGACAGGCAGATGCTAACGACCCAAGTATTCCAAAAAGGTTTCCTACGAAGGTACAACGAGAGATTGGCTTACCTGTTCCTCTGAGGAGAAGAAGGCAAGAGAAGACGAGATGTGAAGCTGTTGGAGATCCTGTGAAGGCCAGGTCTTTTTATACTGTCTTCCTAGCGTCCCGGGGAGCGGACAAGGATGCTTTTGGCTCGCTAATTGGTAATTAATCAACATTAAAATCTGCTGTTCCTGTCCTTTGGGAGAAATTACTTGAAAACCCAGAAGGCATTCCGTGGAAAAAGATTCTGCTGTTGTCAGCACGGGAGGACAGAAATGGCCTGAAACCTGTTAGGATACTTCCTTCCTTTCCTTCTTGTTTTCCACAGAAGCTGGCAACGTTCACGGTGGGGAGAGGAACGTAGGGAGAAGGTGGAGCGTTGGAAAACCGGAGGCTTTCAAGAAGAGGACTGGACTGTCATCTGTCAGAAATGGTGTAGGGTCTCCTGCTTGGGCAGGGGGGGTTGGACTAGATGGCCTACAAGGTCCCTTCCGACTCTGTTCATCGGTAATATTTCTGTAATGGGGAGACATTTATTTCAGTTGAATCCGAAAGCTTTCCAACCATGGGATCGAGTCCTCTTACTTATCGTCCCTCGTGTTTTTATCGTCCCTTAGTTTTGACCGTGGTTTATTGAACAAGCCGCAGCAGGTTCTCAGCTGCCTACCTGATTTTGAGTCAGCCAGGGTGTCCCGGTTGAAAGGACGTTGTAGAATGGTCAGGTGGACGAAGCTTTGGAGACCCACCGCCTGCAAGGACCATGTAGAAGCAGATAGGTCAATGCTCACACGTATTATGGAGTGGTGATCCTTTGTTTTTGGGAGAAGCCCCTTGGCCCACCATACACGGACAGGCCATATCCATGAAGGTCCATGTTTCGTTATGAAGCACTTGGCGTTGTACCCCAATATAAAGAGTCCCATTTGGAGGCTTAATTTGAATGATGTGGAATTCTCTCTGAAGCCATATTCACACAACAGACTCCGCCTAAAATAAGGTTGCCTAGGTCAGGGGTCAGCCACCGGCGGCCGCATGTGGCTCTCTCATCCCTCTGCTGCGGCTCCCTGTCGCTCAAAATACGTGTCACAACCGCCAACACATAACGTATCGAGCTTTTCAAACCCCGATAAGCCAACCATGGTTAAATCCAAGAAAAGGAAATTTTCAGAAGAAAAACAGAGCGTTTAATTCAACTACATATGCTAGTTTTGTCGCTGCTCGGGAAATAGTCAGGCCCGGGAAGGGTTTCGCGCTTTTCTGTGGGAAACGGGTCCCAACGGCTCTTTGAGTGTTTAAGGTTGGTGACTCCTAGCCTCGGTTTTGATTCTAGGTGATGAACAAACGTAGATCCCCCGATGGACCAATCAATTTTCAGAGCATGTGAACCCCAACAATTGGGACCCAGTCCATAGATCAGGGTCCAAGGAATCATGATTCGATGGAATGAGTTTTTAACCATAACGATATGGGGTGCCGTGCTTCACAAATGATTGTGTAGAATCCCGGTCTGATACTAGAAGGGAGGTGGAACCATTACTCAAAACCAACCAGCTCCCTTCACACAATCATTGGTTTTCTGAGCGCTGACAATACATACGCCCCAGGGGTGAGTTCCGGCTTCTTCTACTACCGATTCGCTCAGGGACGCGAGCGCTTCGGGCACGTTACATGTGCATGCAGAAACAAAAAATGTTTCTGCGCATGCACAGAAGCAAAAAAACAAGATGGCATTGCCGTACAATAGGACCGGTTCAGGGGCGTGACCAGCCATGGTTACTACCTAGTCATCTGAACCAGGCCAAACCAGTAAGAACCCACCTCTGATACACCCTAAATGAACTTTGTCAGCTGGATTTCTTCAACACGCCAACACAAAAGTCCCCCCCACACACTTAACACTAATGGGACAGTCATGAGGAACATCTAGTGTAACCTTGTGCAAGATGAAGAAAAAACAAACAAACTAGGCCTGGGAGGTGGACATCTCGCCTCTTCTCAAAAGTCTCCAGAGGTGGAGAACCCACAAAGGAAATGTGTCAGCATTTCCCACCGGAAACAAAATGTGTTATTGGTGTAGAGAACTGAGCGTGAAAATTCTAGATGGCCGGATTTGTACATTTTTTACTTCCCTGGCAAAGAATTCCTGACTATCTTCCCTAAGACATTCTTTTAATGTAGCTGAGCGCTGATTTTTGTAGCACCTGACAGAAGGGCATCTAACTGGTTATTCGTGTGGTTGAAGTGGCATCAAGAAATACAGGCTCAAAAAAATGTAAAGGATTGCCATGTCAGTCCAAGCCGGAAGTTCTTGAGAAGAAGGGTCTTCTCACGGACGTCCTCCTTGGTGGTAGGACCTTTCCAAAGCCATGCTTTGGTGGGAAGGGAACAGCGTTCCGTGCGCCTTTGGCATTGAGTCCTGCCGGCCACATGACCACGGAGACGTCTTCGGACAGCGCTGGCTCTTCGGCTTTGAAACAAAGTTGAGCACCGCCCCCTAGAGTCAGGAACGACTGGCACAGATGTACGAGGGGGACCTTTACCTTTACCTAAGCATTTCAGAAGCTGGAAAAATGAACCTTCATCCTACATACAAGTTCCAGATATTTGCCACTATTGCAAACCTCAGAGCTAGCTTTCTGGGCTCCTGTCAGGAAAAACGAGCTAGCCTTAATTTTTTTTCCCCTTTCGGAGAAAAGAATCCTACCCATGATTAATCCGATAGTGTGACTTCCCACAGTGAGAACTCACAGTCAGCAGCCCTTGAGTAAATTAGCAAATACTTTGCGGTGGGAACCATCTGCCTCCTTTGAAGTCCTGCATTTCCTTTTGGGTGTTGCTAGCTTTTTTTTATTATTATTATTATTTATTTCCTTGTGGTGGAACAGCCTTAAACGGTTTTCCAGAAGTGTTGATACAACTGAAATTAATCTTAAGTGCTTTGACCCCTGTAGCAACATGACCTCTGTTTCAGGTAGCATCGCGGCAGTAATGAAAGGCGATGGACTTGTTGTATAATTATCTACTCGTAAAGGAAATGGGCATGAACATATTTTTTTTTAAAGCTTGGCAACGGACCCTGTCATTTGCTACAACAGGTTGATCTGTACTTTGATTGGGAAGATAAGAAAGAAAGAAAAAAAATAGGAATGTAAACTTCTGTGAAGTTTTCCTAAGATGCTTAGACGAGCCACATTCCGATGTAAACTGGAGAGAGATATTTTTCCCCCTCCAGGTAGAGTGAATTCAGTTGTGCTACAACGCATTTGGGAATCTCTATCGGGATGGAAGTGGGGTCAGGGGTCGCCCTGTCGAAAAGGGATAGAAATAAAATTTGAGTGGGGGGGGGTGAGGCGAGGGAAATTGGTTACTAAATAGAGGGAGACAGAAATGAAGGACAAGCTCACTCAGGTCCAGAAAGGATGAAACTGAAGAAACCTCTTGCATGAGAAGCAAAATGTCGTCAAAGAAAAACAAAGGAATTCCGGTTGCTTCTTGAAAAAGCACCTTCGGGACACTCAACAAGTAGGAAGGAACCAACTCAGGCCCAGAAAGGGTGAAATTGACCAGCTATGACTCTCTCCCACTCAGCAAACTGAGAATGAACCAATTGAGGTCCAGAAAGGTTGAAATTGACCAGCTATGAATCTCTCCCACTCAGCAAACTGAGAATGAACCAACTTAGGTCCAGAAAGGGTGAAATTGACCAGCCATGAATCTCTCCCACTCAGCAAACTGAGAATGAACCAATTGAGGTCCAGAAAGGTTGAAACTGAACAGCCATTATTCTCTCCCACTCAGCAAACTGAGAATGAACCAACTCAGGTCCAGAATGGGTGAAATTGACTAGCTATGCATTCTCCCCCTGTCAGCAACTCAACTTCAAAGGCGTCCTTACTGTTTGCAGTCATTTGTACCTCCCACTCACTTAATCATTTTCAACACTATCTTTGACATTATCTCCTGTTCTTCTCCGCTCATGTACGCCAGTTCCACCCTTCCTTCGCCAGTAGTTATGGAGGGTGGAACCTCTTGTTCCCGGTGTGTAAACACACACCTTTTTCCCATGGACACACAATTTCGTTTGGGCTGAGTTGGTGAATTGGGAGGCAGAACCTGGCTTCAAAAAAGAGGAAGCTGGATAAACTGGCCATTGTAGAACAATTTAATCTGCATTGTAGATTTTGGCTTCCCATTATTAGTCATAACAATAGGAATTTGCCTCTCGTCATTAAATCCCCATTTGTTGGCAAATGTTATGGAGCTTGGATTGAAGGGGGCTACATTGGAAGTGTTTGTGGCATTTAATTACATCTAATGAGAAGGAAGAAGGACTCCCTGGAGAAGAGCCTCATGCTGGGAACGATGGAGGGCAAAAGAAGAAGAAGGGGACAGCCAAGTTCAAAGACCATCAAGAACCCCACAACCATCACTACTACTACTTCTAGTAGTAGTAATAGTACTACTACTTCCTCCTCCTTCTCTTCTTCTTCTCCTCCTCCTTCTTTTTCTTCTTCTCCTCCTCCTCCTCCTCCTCCTCCTCCTTCTTCTTCTTCTCCTCCTCCTCCTCCTCCTCCTCCTCCTCTTTCTCCTTCCTCCTCCTCCTCCCTCCTCCTCCTCCTGTCAAGGTACCCCCCAACTCAATATTTTTAAAATTTTTTTTCTAAACTTCCTCCTTATTTTGTCATGCTCATGTAATGTATATTGGAGGTGGTGACCCTTTGAGAGCTGTATGCAATGAAATGTCATGTCAATGTATGCCGATTAGTGTACATACAATAAAGTTATTCTTAAGTCTAAACCCGCCATCCTGGGCCCAACGTTTGGGAAGCCAGGCTCTGCCTGTCACAAGCCAGGACAAAGGGTGGGTGATGGAGGAGTAACACCTCCTTAAAAAACCTTGGTCCAGCTGGCCCGGCTGGAAGCACCTCGTAAAGGGCCCCTTCCCAGAGTTACAGGAGAAGACCGTCAATGGTTTTGAAGGTAGAAGAGGGCTCTATGCCCCAACGGCAGATAAAGCGGCAGAGCCATCTTCTAGGAGAAGGGAAACTCTGATTACAAACCTCCACTGCCTTGTGGCTACATCCACTAGTGGAAAAGGCTTCGGGAGTCAACCTCCAGGCAAAATCCAGAGCCGGAGTCCCGGAAGCAGTTTGTGACTGTGTATAACTCCTGAGATGCAGCTGGGAACCCATCGTATTGGCTCTGCTGTTCCATTGGACAATTTCAGCGAAGTGGAGAAGGGGGATCAGTCTATCCTCCATATGAATCTACCCAGCCTCACGCTCTGGAGAGGACACTCCAGCTCTCTCCTCAGAGCACGATACCATAGTCTTTTCAGACCTACAGCCAGTTCCTTTTGGCATCTTTGACCTGCCACACTAATATTCTATTCTACTATGCCGTTTCATTAGTGGGGAATTGGGAGGGGGGACTTTGAAATGTTTGTGGATTGTGTCTCCTGCTTCACAGGCAGCCACTGGTATCTCTCCCATCCATGACCTGGGAAGGAAGCCCACCTTGATGGCTGCAGCTCAAACATCTGTGGCTAGCTAGGTGAAGTTGTTGCCCAAGCCCCTTTCTACTGGCCACCAACATGGGGAAATAATTTTGGGTGTTATTTGGAACCCTGACAAGTCTTTTGAGACGGAAGGATGCCAATGAATGCTAAGTCTCCATCTTCGGAAGGGATCTGGAAAGCGCCTTCTTGTTCCTCCAGCGGAGAAGCACAAGCCCAAGCGAAAAATGTGGGATTTTCCTGCAACGTTTGACCCAGGGGCTTAATTTCCTTCCTCTGCTAATACTCTTTGGAATGTCTTTGGTCCCACTAAGTAGTCCGGGCAACTTGGAAAGAAGGAAGAGCCTGTCAATAAGATCCTATCTCAAACCTTTCTAGGAGAGATAAGCATCTGATTGTCGGAATGCCCTTCCGTCAACTGTTTATTTATTTTTTGGGGTTCTTTTCCTGCTGACGCGTTGCTGCTCCTAAGAAATTCAACCAAGTCCGGTTGGAGATGGAAGCGGGAACCGGCGGGAATGCTAATTGCAGATTGCATTCCCGTGGTGAAGCTTTGATCCCTTCTGTTGTCTAAATGAGCTGGAGCGATGTGGAATGGCAAACATCTCGTCCACGCAGGCCTGTTTGGGCTAAGGTCAGCTTTTCGCGTTGATACACCTGTCATCCACGTACAACATAAGGGTGGGCCACGAATTAAAATCCAAACAGAGCTCTATTATCCTTTGCAACAAGGTGTTTACCTCGCCAAGAATGTCTTCCGCGTTGATCCAGAGATCAATGCGAAATGTCTTTATTCTGTTTTGCTTTTGTCTTTTAATTGGAAAGATCGTGCCATGTCAGGAGAACAATTGCAAATAAAGCAAGGTCAAAGAAAACTTAATAATAAATCTTAACTCACAAGCCAATAGCAATAAAAATAATATAATAACAGTAATTATAGTGGCACGACAAAAAAAGAAAGAACTTTAACTAAATTTCTACTTACATTAGCCTTTTTGCAATTTTTCCCTTACATTGTTTTGGACATCTTTATTTTCCATACTAACAATTATTGACCTTCGTAAACTTACATTAGCCTATTTACTATTTTTCCCTTACATTGTTTTGGACATCTTTATTTTCCATACTAACAATTATTGACCTTCGTAAACTTATTTTCCTTCTCATTTCTACCTCTTGTTTCTATCCATTCATAAAATTTATTCCATGTCCGATAATACTTTGAGTCTTCTTTAGCTTTCATTTTTAAGGTTAATCTTATCCATTCTGGCACCATCCCAATTTGTTTCATTTTTATTTCGGGGGAGATTTCTTTTTTTAATGTTACCAAAAGGAAATCTTCTCTGGGCCGCGCAGTGGCGTTCTGGAAACCCGTAACGATTCTGTGACTTTTCTTGGAATCAACGCCCAGATTTCAAGGAAATCCCAACCATGAAATGTAGCTTGAAATATATTTCGTAAAAACTCGCCAGTAGGTGAAAAAAACTACTTTTACCAACTTATTGTATCGCACGACTTTTTTCAAGGGATTCCCGGGCACATCTAGTGCAATTGTGCGAGTCCATTTGGGTTTTTGGGGGTTCTAGGAATGGTTTGGTTTAGTTTGGCTTGGTTTAGTTTAGTGACATTGCACATCGTACAACGAAATTAAATGATATGATTGTGAGTTGTCTCGCAACCCCACCCCAAAGGGAGAAGAGGTGGGGGTATTTTATTTTTACTCCCCCCCCACCTTGTTTTTTGATTTGTAGTTTTGGGGTGTGTGTTTTTTCCAGCCTGAATTCGATGCCCCCCAAAGCATCTCATGTCAATCTTACATTCAGCAGAAAGCTACGGAGATGTTTCAAAATGGTTGATTAATCTCTGTTGACAGGAGCGACAGGAGAACAAGCCTGAACAAATGATATCGTACCCCTCTTTTTTGTTTAAAAAAATGTAAATTTTAGAAGTGGAAGAGAAATGAGAATAATGTTATGTGTGGATGTCCCTGACAGAATCAGGATCTAGTTACAGCCGCTATTCCTGTTGGAACGAAAGAAGTCTTGGGTTCAAGGGATTCAAGATGAGATCTGAAGATTCCAAGATCATCCCCTTGAGGGAAAAATCTGGAGATTTGCTCCCTTCCGTGCCAATTTTTGCAATCTTCATATTTTGTTGATCTTTCTCCTTCCTTTTCTTCTCCTCTTCCTTCTCAACTTCCTTCTCCTCCTTCTCTTCAACCTCCTTCTCCTTCTCTTCCTTCTCATTTTCCTTCTCCTCTTCATTTTCTTTCTCCTTCTCTTTTTTCTGCTACTCAACTTCCTCCTCCTCCTCCTTCTCCTCCTCAACTTCCTTCTTCTCCTCAACTTCCTTCTCCTTCTCTTCATTTTCCTTCTCCTCCTCCTTCTGTTTCCTCTGCTCCTTAAATTTCTTCTTCTTCTCCTCAATTTCCTTCTCCTTCTCCTTTTTCTCCTCTTCATTTTCCTTCTCCTTCTCCTCCTTCTCTTTCTTCTGCTCCTCAACTTCCTACTCCTCCTCCTCCTTTTCCATTTCCCCTCTACTCCTTCTCCTCCTTCTCTTCATTTTCCTTCTACTCCTTCTCCTTCTTTTTCTCCTCAACTTTCTTCTCCTTCTCTTTCTCCTCAACTTCCTTTTCCCCCTCCTCCTTCTCTTCATTTTCCTACTACTACTTCTCTTTCTTCTGCTCCTCAACTTCTTTCTCCTTCTTCCCCTTCTCCTCCTTTGTCAAGCTTCCAAGTAACATGTTCCCATGAAATAAAGTCCAAGGCATCCATTTTCTATTAAACTCCGTTTATTAGAAACATATCAAATTTTAGAGGAATTTAATGGTACTTCAGGCTTGCCACTCTCTAACTATTGAAAGAGAATAGACAAAAAGACTGCAATAATATGGCCGTGCATATGTCATCTTCGTAAAGTGGCTCAGTGGCTAAGATGCTGAGCTTGTCGACCAGAAAGGTCAGAGGTTTGGTGGTTCGAATCCCTAGTGCTGCATAACGGAGTGAGCTCCCGTTACTTGTCCCAGCTTCTGCCAACCTAGCAGTTCGAAAGCACATAAAAATGCAAGTAGAGAAATAGGCACCACCTTTGATGGGAAGGGAACAGCGTTCCATGCGCCTTCGGTATTTAGTCATGCCGGCCACAGGACCACGGAGACGTCTTCGGACAGCGCTGGCTCTTTGGCTTTGAAACGGAGATGAGCACCGCCCTCTAGAGTCAGGAACAACTAGCACATATGTGTGGGGGGAACCATTATCTTTTTATGTCATCTTCAGGATCAACATCCTTCTCTTCTCCTTCCTGTACCAAACCACCCCAGATCCTGATTTAATATTCCATAATACCCTTACCTATTTCTTACTACAATGGGTCGAGAGGGTCAGTGTGAGAAAAATGAATTTAGGAGCAATTCCTGAACTTTTCGTATTCTTCTCCTTTGGGAATGAAGTGAGTGAATCCCCATGGTTCCTGCCTTGGTGAGACACACCCCAGTCAGATGAGATTTGTACAAAATATCCGTAAACCCCAAACAACTGAAAAATAGACCAACACCCAACGGCATTCTACAGAACTAAAATTGTAATTATTATCCTGACATGTTATGAGTCAGAATTGCGTTGGCGGCTCATTAAGGCCTGTAGGGGGAAGTCTTCTTCAGATGCCACCAGAATGGTATAAAAACCCTCTCTACTCGGAGAGATCTTCACAGCTTCTCGGACCAGCTTCCTCCCTCTCTACTTCTTCTCCTCTGAGCAGGTAAGACAATTTCTGAACTGGAGCATGTTGACTTAGAGAGTTGGCACTGCAGAAGACTTATAGGATAAGCATGAGGCTTGATTAGCCCAACAAACTCTTGCTAGGAGGAGCAGTCACTGTGAAGAAAGATTTAGAGGAGAATAAATTCTGGGTGTTCAGCTGAAGGGAGAGGAGTTTGAGCCCAAGACATCTCTTTCGGTCAGTTAAGATCTTAGAAACCTCTTCTGGAGGCAATAGCCCTACACTAACAAAGACGCTAGAGGACAGACAAAGTTCTCAATGCTAAACTAGGATGCTTAGAAGGACACTTCGTACCTTCACAGTCTCTCCGTCAGAAGCTCTTGGAGCTTCTCCAAAACATCTTCAAGTGGTGTTCAGAAAAAAAATACAGATCATTTGTACTAGATTCTCTGGAGGAGGAAGAGTCACTGTGAAGAAAGATCTGGAGGAGAATAAATTTTGGGTCTCCAGTGAAGGGAGAGGAGTTTGAGCCCAGGAGATGACTTCTGGTCAGCTTCAGCTAAGATCTTAGAAACCTCTTCTGGAAGCAATTGCCCTAATCTAACAAAGATGCTAGAGGACAGACAAAGTTATTTGTGCTAAACTAGGATACTTAGAAGGACACTTCGTACCTTCACAGTATCTACATCAGAAGCTCTCAGATCTTCTCCAAAACATGTTCAAGTGGTCTTCAGAAAAAATACAGATCATTCATACTAGATCCTCTGGAAGTTCTTTCCCGTAATGGAACTCAAGGGCCAAGTTGGACCCTTTTTTCCATTTTAGTTTAGGTTGTTTTTCTGAATCACAAAGATTCAGGGTTCGCTTGGTGGAGCGGGTTGAAGATCTAGTGTTTGCAGTCCTACAAGATGCTAAGCTTGAGTAAGCTTGAAGCCATGGTTAATTTGGAGATGGGGGCGGGGGGGATGAGTTCATAACATGCACCTAAAGGATGGGTTATCATCTCATTAATCACGCTTGTGCAAAACCAGATAGGAGATTGACATGAAACAAAGGATCAGAGGTGGCTTGTGTGTACACGGTCCCATCCTCTGGAACCCTCTCTGAGTCTTTGTGGTTCTTTGTCACTCTCTCTCTCTCCTCTCATGGACAACTTGGTTGTGTAACGTTTCGTTTCAGACCTACCTTAATCGTCCTACCAAAAATGGCTTACTGTGGACCATCTTGTGCTGTTCCATCTTGCGCTTCTGCCCCCGTCGTCGGACTGGGGTCAAGTGGCTGTGGGCCATGGGGATACGGCTACAGAGGTCTTGGTCTCGGCTACGGTTATGGCGGTGCTGGATTCGCTGAATCCGCCAGGAACTTGGGCACCCTGGCCGGAGTCATCCCCTCCTGCATCAACCAGATCCCACCATCCGAGGTGACCATCCAGCCTCCTCCAGTTGTGGTCACCATCCCTGGTCCTATCCTGTCCGCCAGCTGTGAGCCCGTCGCCGTCGGAGGCAACACCCCATGTGCCCCCGGAGGTATCGGAGGTTACGGAGGTTACGGACGTTACGGCGGCTACTACGGAGGCCGCCTGGGGCGTTTTGGTCGCCGTGGCAGCATCTGCTCTCTTGGGCGTAGAGGTAGCATCTGCACCCTCCCTTGTTAAGTGAACCTGGACTGTCCCTGACCAAAATGGATTTCAGAAGATTGGCTAAGTCATGTCTCAGCCCTGCTCGGTGTGCATACAGCTATCATACAGCTCCATCTAGAGTTATCCCATTGCTTGTACTCTTCCTCTGGCATTCCAGCAAGCACTTATGGAAGATAAGTCATCAGTCAAGGGCTTCATGTGAAGAATGAAAGCTCTGCGAACATCTAAGGGCCTCGTCTCCTCTCTGGCCTCTGAGATTATTTGTCCATGGGGAGATGTTCACTTCTTTGCACTGTTTGGAAACCCTGATGGCTTCTTTCAATGTTCTTTTCTTGGCACTTTAATAAAAATCATTCTGCACTGCAAACTTGTGGTTCTCCTTGGCTGTCATTGGAAGATGGGTGGAAGTCTTCTCTTGGTGGCCGTGGAGGTCTTCTCTGAGGAGCATGGGTGGGGTAGGGATGGAAAGAGAAGGTTGGCCAAGGTTCCCCCTGCTGATGAATAAGCCATGGTGGGTGAAGCAGATCATTGGTTGGGTTGCCCTTTGCATTCATCCATGTCAACTGGGCCAGATCTTGGTCAAAATCGCTAGGAGGAAGATCACAATTCTGGTTCTCCTGCCCCTCTGTTCTGCCTTGATGACACCACACCTGGAGAATTTAGTACCATTATTTTTGAGAAGGTTTGGAGAAGATTCAAGGGAAGGTGACAAGAAGACATGGAAGCTTCTTTGCTATAGGGTCTCCTGCTTGAGCATGTGGTTGGAGTAGAAGACCTCCAAGGTCTCTTCCAACGCTATTCTGATTGATTGATTGGCTTGAGGACATGTTTTATGAAGACAGGCCAAAGGAATATGAGATGTTTAGCCTCAAGTCAGCAAACTTATGGGGATCATCATAGTTCCACCATAGGATGAGGTTCAGCTCCATGAAAGGAAGGTACAATCAAGATGTTCATGGACCATCTCTTATGGGCCCAAAACCAAAGTAACAAGTAGAGGTTCCCAGATCTAGATGGCCTCTAAGATTTAATTGATCAAATATAGTTATCCAAAGCATGAAGCTTCATGAGTTGGCATTCCCCAAAGAGGCTTTGAACTCCAATAGAGCATCTGGCTACTGACCTCTGAAGATGTCCCATAAGGATGAAACAGGTAACACCAGAAGGTAGGACAAGGGGCAATGGATAAATCAATAAATATTTGTTTTTTAAAAAATTAATAATTATATATGCAATGGAATAGACACACCCTGTATCAGGGTTCCAAATAGCATCAACAATTAAATCAGGGCATGAAGGCAAAGGATTCCTCAAAGTTCCAATTGATGAAGAGAGCCATGTTGGCACATCTGGGAAAACCCGAATCTGAAAGCTTCCAGGTTTTCCCCACCCAGTTGAAAGTTCAAGATCTTGCCCCACACCCACAAGTCCATCACGTGGTGATACTTTGCTCAGTAGTAGTAACTGTGAGAGGGATCTTGGAGTCCTAGTGGACAACCATTTAAATATGAGCCAGCCGTGTGCAGCAGCTGCCAAAAAAGCCAACACAGTTCTAGGCTGCATCAACAGAGGGATAGAATCAAGATCACGTGAAGTGTTAATACCACTTTATAATGCCTTGGTAAGGCCACACTTGGAATCCTGCATTCAGTTCTGGTCGCCACGATGTAAAAAAGATGTGGAGACAATAGAAAGAGTGCAGAGAAGAGCAACAAAGATGATTAGGGGACTGGAGACTAAAACATATGAAGAACGGTTGCAGGAACTGGGTATGTCTAGTTTAATAGAAAGAAGGACTAGGGGAGACATGATAGCAGTGTTCCAATATCTCAGGGGTTGCCACAAAGAAGAGGGAGTCAAGCTATTCTCCAAAGCACCTGAGGGTAGAACAAGAAGCAATGGGTGGAAACTAATCAAGGAGAGAAGCAACTTAGAACTGAGGAGAAATTTCCTGACAGTTAGAACAATTAATCAGTGGAACAGAAGTTGCCTCCAGAAGTTGTGAATGCCCCAACACTGGAAGTCTTTAAGAAGATGTTGGATAGCTATTTGTCTGAAACGGTATAGGGTTTCCTGCCTAGGCAGGGGGTTGGACTAGAAGACCTCCAAGGTCCCTTCCAACTCTACTATTGTATTGTATTAC
>JAKRSK010005776.1:0-20910 GCA_029891615.1 Natrix natrix natrix
ACACGGTGCCACTTATAACTCATTCCTTTTCCTGAATAATACAGGATTGGGGTAAATAAATACCTGCAGGCAAACGTTGAGTTATCAGCTAATTTTTTTTTTAAAGAACATTTGTAGCTTTTCAGGCTAAGTTATGCTGTAAGGCACAGGTGAAATATGGAATCAAAATGTTGACTGTCCCATTTTAATCTGAGTGGTTAAAAAGAAGAACTTCTACTATCCTGTAGAACTCCCATGGGTAGGCTGCCGGGGATTTGCAAGGTTCGGGAGCACATCTAGCTAAGATTCTGTGCAATTCAGAGAACCCCCAAATTCCACTCCTGGCTGGCCACGCCCACCCTACCCCGCCCCTTCCAGGTACCCTCACACGGCCCGTAATTGCAGGACGCACATGGAGGCTCGGGAAGGGTGAAAAACGCACCTGTTTCCGTCCTTCCCAAACTTCGGATAGACCCGTTTTTCGCCCTCCCCGAGCCTCCGCATGAGTCAGAGGGCCTCTGGAGCCTGGGGAGGCAGTTTTTGCCCTCCAAAGGCCCTAGGAAAGCCTCTGGAACTTGGGGAGGCCAAAAACTCCCCCCTAGCCATGGTGCAGGATGCCAACTAGGCCACGCCCACCCTGGCTATGCCCACTCAGCAACCAGGCAGAGAACCCCTTGCTAAAAAATTTGAAGCCCACCCCTGGAAATCCCTATTATTATTTTATTACCAGTGATGGGCAGCAGGAAACCAGGCTAAAGTATGCCAAATAAAACAACCTTATCTAATCTATATTAATTGTACAACATACTTTTCATATACGTTCCCTTAACAACTTAGAACTGAGGGGAAACTTCCTGACAGTTAGAACAATTAATCAGTGGAACAGAAGTTGCCTCCAGAAGTTGTGAATGCCCCAACACTGGAAGTCTTTAAGAAGATGTTGGATAGCCATTTGTCTGAAGTGGTGTAAGGGTTACCTGCCTAAGCAGGGGGTTGGACTAGAAGACCTCCAAGGTCCCTTCCCACTCTGTTATTCTATTCTGCTCTGCTCCTCTCTGCTCTGCTCTGCTCCTCTGCTCCATTGTAACACCAAATGAAATAAAGGTAAGAGATGGATCCCCATATTTAAATCTTGAAACACTGAGATATTGCCAGCAATAGAGCTTCGGTGTTTCCACTCTTGCTCCTTGGGGTATCTTTTACTACCGGAGAGTGGGAAACAATCAATTTGATGATACACAGCTGTACATTTCCACCCCAAACCACCCCAACGAGGCCGTCGAAATGTTGTCCCGGTGTTTGGAAGCCGTGCGGATCTGGATGGGGGACAACAGACTTAAACTCAACCCTTCCAAGACTGAGTGGCTGTGGCTACCGGCGCCCCGATTTAACCAGTTGACGCCATCACTGGCCATAGGGGGCGAATTATTGCCCCCCGTGGAACGGGCGCGCAATCTGGGCGTCCTCCTTGATGCCCGGCTGTCGATGGATGACCATCTGACAGCCATGGCGAGGGGGGCGTTCCACCAGGTTCGCCTGGTGCGTCAATTGCGCCCCCTATTGGATCGGGACGCCCTACGCACAGTCACTCATGCGCTGGTGACGTCTCGCCTGGACTACTGCAATGCTCTCTACATGGGGCTCCCCTTGAGATGCACCCGAAGACTGCAGCTAGTTCAGAATGCGGCCGCGCGGGTTATCATGGGAGGATCAAGATACTCCCACATAACACCATTCCTGCGCGAGCTGCACTGGCTGCCTGTGGTTTTTCGGGTGCGTTTCAAGGTGTTGGTTACTATCTTCAAAGCGCTCCATGGCATGGGACCTAGTTACCTGCGGGACCGCATCTCACCTCATACATCCCTACGACCTATCCGCTCTCACAGGGAGGGACTCCTCCAGGTGCCATCCGCCAAGCAGTGCCAGCGGGTGACGCCTAGGAGTAGAGCCTTCTCTGTGATGGGCCCAACCCTCTGGAATGACCTCCCTCCCGATATTAGAATTACCAATGACCTCCGCTCCTTCCGACAGAAGCTCAAGACTCACCTGTTCCGACTAGCTGGCTTAGCTGATTGACAGTTCCATCTTCCACCTCCTGGCAAACATTTTTATTGGGGAATTTTTAAGGGAATTTTAATATTTGTATTTTAACTAAGAATTGTACAGTATATTTTTTACCTCCTCCATCTACGTCCACGTCTATGTCTATGTCTATGTCTATGTTCATGTCTATGTATTTGTATATGGTTTTAACATGACTGTACACCGCCCCGAGTCCTGCCTAGGAAAGGGTGCGGTCTAGAAATAAAAGTTGTTGTTATTGTTGTTGTTGTTGTTGTTGTTGTTGTTGTTATTATTATTATTATTATTATTATTATTATTATTATTATTATTATTATTATTATTATTATTTACTAAAGCAGAATAGCTTTCTTTTTCAAAGCCTGATGCTTACGGTCCACACTCCACTTGATTGTCCAGCCATGAGGTCGAAGTAAATCGTAGACAGCTTCCAATACAGTCTGCAATTTCTGTTTCTGTCCGATTTCAGACTGTGTCACTTCAGCCACATTTAATTTACGACCAGCAAGTTTTTCTAGATTGGAAACACAGATAAGCAGAAGCAAGGTTTTACAAATAAGGCAGGGGTCTTTGCAACAACTTTGGCCCTACCCGCAGACCTCAGTTACGACAGTGATGAAAAAGCAACTTTACAGACAATCCTCACATTCTAATGCTCCAACACTGAAAGTTTTTAAGAAGAGATTCAGTGGGGGGATTCAATGTTTTTTACTACTGGTTCTGTGGGCGTGGCTTGGTGGGCATGGTGTCGCTTGGTGGGCGTGGCAAGGGGAGGATACTATAAAATCTCCATTCCCACACCACTCCAGGAGAAGGATACTGCAAAATCCCCATTTCCTCCCGATCAGCTGGGACTCGGGAGGCAGAGAATAGATGGGGGCGGGGCCAGTCAGAGGTGGTTTTTGCCGGTTCTCCGAACTACTCAAAATTTCCGCTACCGGTTCTCCAGAACTGGTCAGAACCTGCTGAATGCCATCTCTTATGCAGATGTATTAAACTTGTTGGCTTCCTGTTCTGAGCCATATAGCACCACATGTCATCACCAGTTTTACGACTGCCAAAGGCCATTTCATAGAGGAACAGACACTATATTGCCAAAAGTATTCGCTCACCTGCCTTTACTCACATATGAACTGACTGTCAGTGACATCCCATTCCTAATCCATAGGGTTCAATATGACGTCGGTCCACCCTTGGCAGCTATAACAGCTTCAGCTCTTCTGGGAAGGCTGTCCACAAGGTTCAGGAGTGTGTTGATGGGAATTTTTGACCCTTCTTCCAGAAGCGCATTTGTGAGGTCACACACTGATGTGGGATGAGTTTACGTGGCCTACCATTTCGTGGCTGAGTTGCTGTCGTTCCCAAACACTTCCACGTTCTTATAATACAGCTGACAGTGGACTGTGGAATATTTAGGAGCGAGGAAATGTCACGACTGGATTTGTTGCACAGGTGGCATCCTATCACAGTTCCACACTGGAATTCACTGAGCTCCTGAGAGCGACCCATTCTTTCACAAAGGTTTGCAAAAACAGTCTGGATGCCTAGGTACTTGTTTTATACACCTGTGGCCATGGAAGTGATTGGAACACCTGATTCTGATTATTTGGATGGGTGAGCGAATACTTTTGGCAGTATAGTATAATTAAGTCAAAATTTAAGTCTGTTTCCCTAATCCAGACCACCCACCATTTTCACACATAACACCTCACCTAGCAATTTCTGTAGCACCTGCCCATCATAGACGTCTTCTTCAAGCTGTTTGACGATTATCCTTTCTTCAACCAGGACATCGTTTATCCAGTCGATCAACACCTGGACGATGGTGAAAGAGGACAAAAAAATATTCAAGTCGTCTAAAGAATACTGTGAGGAAAGTGACTGAATACACACAGTCCTCAACTTACAACAGTTCATACTCGTACTTACGACCATTGCTGCATCCCAAGGTCGTGTGCTCTCCCTTTGCAACCTTCTGATAAGCAAACTCAACGGGGAGACCAATTCACTTAACAACCGGGTTACTAACGTATCAGCTGCGCTGATTCACTTAACAACTGTGGCAAGAAAGGTCGTAAAATGGGGCAAAGCTCACTTAACAAATGTCTCACTTAACAACAGAGATTTGGGACTCAGTAGTGGTTGTTAAGTCGAGGATTACCTGTACTGCTTTTAATAACCACAAATATTTTTAGAAATTTGATGTGTTTATATATTATTTTGTATCTGTAACCTTTTACTTTTTAACTGTCTTATAAAGTCGGACAAACTAATCTAAACTGATAAATGACGTAATACTGAAATGAACAAATGTATAGTACTAACTAAACAGCCTATGTGTGATCCATATTGATATAAATCCTTCATTTTTATTTTTGCAAATAATAAAAAAATTTTAAAAAGTTTTCTGTACCTTAAGAATGGTAACAATGGGAAAAATCTATAAAATTTATGCAAAGTGACAACAGTAGAAAATGGCTAAAAATGTTCTACACATGGTACACAAATTCATTAATAATAATGTCTAAAGAGAAAATCATGCAGTAACTGTTGGAAATGTCATAAACAGAAGAAATATTTTTATCGTATGTGGTAGAGATATAAATCCCCACCCACCACCAAAGTACTGGAAAGTTATATATATTACAATGAAAAAAAAATAGAATTTATATTTGAAATGAAACCGCATTTTTATTAGGTATAATCTAAGAAAAAAACATCCTCAACCACTGTAAGATAATGAGATATCTCCTCGTATGCTTCATGTTCCCCTCTCCCTTCTCTGCATCTTTTGATTTACTACTGTCATTATTTTTCTTTATGATTTTAATGTGTCCTAGTTTTAATGTTTGTAAACCACCCGGAGTCAACTTTGGACAAGATGGGAGGTACATAAATTTGATGGATGGATGAATGGATAAATAGCAATAGCACTTAGACTTATATACTGCTTCACAGTGCTTTACAGCCCTCTCTAAGCAGTTTATAGAGTCAGCATATTGCCCCCCAAATAGTCTGGGTCCTCATTTTACCCACATCAGAAGGATGGAAGGCTGAGAATGAATGAATGAATGAATGAATGAATGAATGAATGAATGAATGAATGAATGAATGAATGAATGAATGAATAAATAAATAAATAGAGAGAGAGAGAGAGAGAAAGAAAGAAATAATACATACATACATACATACATACATACATACATACATACATACATACATACATACACTATTTGAGTCATGCTTCTGCAGAAAAGGAATTCTATCAAGAAATATAGAGAGCAATACAAATAAGATGATAAGACAACCTTTATTGTCATTTTTTACTGCGAGTGTACTGGCCCACTGGCCATTAAAAAAGAAATTCTGTTTCCTGCTCTCAAAAGAATATATATATCTACCCACACCCATACATAACACACATATACACATGCTATGTACTGTACATACACAAAAACACACGTGTGGATGGATGGGTGGATGGATGGATTGAGAGAGAGAGAGACAGAGAGAGACAGAGGGAGAGAGGCAGAGACAGAGAGAGGGGGAGAGAGGTAGACAGAGAGAAGGGGGAGAGACAGGGAGAGAGAGGCAGAGAGGGAGACAGAGAGAGAGAGAGAGAGAGGCAGAGAGGCAGACAGAGAGAGGCAGACAGAGAGACAGAGGGATAGACACAGAGAGAGGGGGGGGCAGAGAGAGACAGAGACAGAGAGAGACAGAGAGAGAGATGCAGAGACGCAGACAGAGAGAGACAGAGACAGAGAGAGGCAGAGAGAGAGAGTTAGAAATAGAGACAGAGATAGAGATGATAGAGATAAAGAGATAGAGAGAGATAGAGACATTTAGATATATACCGGTAGATACATAGATATGAATAAAAGCAAGGTTGATGCTATATGGAAAAAAACTGTGACTTGACTCTCGATACTCTGCCTCAGATACCACGGAGGTCCCTCCCAGATGGTAACAAGGAAAACAGATCATGAAGAAGTTGGGTAGCATCCCCCACAATCCTGCGGACAGAATGCCGACGCTCTTAAGTAGGGGAGCCCAGGTGTCATGTGTTTGTCAAAACCCTGCAAGGCGGTGAGTGCAGCTTCACAACCGAAGTCCTGCCTCTGTGTACAAAAAAAGGTGGGGCTTCAATTAGGATTTCACATCCACCATCTTGCTGATTTTGATCATCTCCTGTGGAGCACTGCGGTTGTTAAATCTTCAATCCATTTTCCTGGACTGCCTAGCAAAAAGCATTGTTATCAACCGTGGAAGAGGGCTATCATTTTTAAGGCACTTTTCATCCACCTTTCTACTTGATAGATTATTATTTCCTTTATTATTTCCTCAGTCAGCATTCTGTATGCATAATATTTTCTTGCTGGGCTGCCTTCCAGCCAAGACAGATTTCCTTTGCAATACACAAACCTACAATTTGCTCTGTAAATCAACCGAGAGGAAAGTACTCACACTTCCAATTTTGGCACAATAAACACAATAAAGATAATGTGGTAGGTAAGGTAAGGTAAAAGTAATGATAAGGTAAAGGTTCTCCTCGCACATATGTGCTAGTTGTTCCCGCCTCTAGGGGGCGATGCTCATCTCCATTTCAAAGCAGAAGAGCCAGCGCTGTCCGAAGACGTCTCCGTAGTCATGTGGCCGGCATGATTAAACCCCGAAGGTGCACAGAACTGTTACTTCCCACCAAAGGTGGTCCCTATTTTTCCACATTTTTTACATGCTTTCAAACTGCTAGGTTGGCAGAAGCTGGGACAAGTAACGGGAGCTCACTCCGTTATGCGACACTAGGGATTTGAACCGCCGAACTGCCGACCTTTTTGATCGACAAGCTAAGCGTCTTAGCCACTGAGCCACCGGTTCCCTTTTTCTTCTACCACAATTCAATTTCCTAAACCTCTCCACAGAGAAATAAAGTGAATCTCTGTCACATCTCATCTCTTCCCAAAATTAAGAGAAGGGTGGAGAAATAATGAGGGCATTTCTGAAAATACTAATACGTCAAATCAAGATAATATTTTTAGCTTAAGTTTTTGATTCAAGGATTTCTTTCCTCTGGGGTTTTAAGTCCTGCTGTCCACTCTTTTGAGGCACGCTCATGGATTTTCTTTCTTTCTATTTAATGCAACCTACTAAGATCCTTCTTGGATAAAAATGTGGATAAGAAATGGATTTACCGTCTAAAATATATTATCTTGAAGTGGCTTCTCCTGTAACGCTTTCCCCAAATGTATTTTCCAGGGAGGCCTAGCAGTCATTTTTCCTTGCTACCCCAAATGCAACATCAAAGCACTTTCATCTTAAGGTAAATGGCATCAAAGGAAGGCAAAACCTCTGCATTGATGTCTTCCTCACCTTGATAAGTTCTTTAAACTTGGCATCCTCCTTTGAAGTGGGGTCTATCATGGTACGTTCTTCATTTTCCTCTGGCAATTTCAAAAAGAAGCCCCTCGTTAAAGCCAGCGTGGCACAAACACATAGTTTCAGAAATTGCTATTCAAAGACATCAGCTGCCGTCTGATTTATAAATGGCAAAAACTAGTCATTTCATAAACTGGAAAAGGACGTCCAATTACCCCCCCCAAATAAGACCCAACCAGAAAATAAGCCCTAGCATGATTTTTGGGGATGCTCGTAATATAAGCCCTACCCCCAAAATAAGCCCCAGTTAAGATCATCAGCCAGATGGACGCAATCAGTACCGTATTTTCCCCCAAATGTCCTAACCAGAAAATAAGCCCTAATGCATCTTTTGAAGCAAAAAATAATATAAGACCTACTCTTATTTTCAGGGAAATACAATACAATACAATAGCAGAGTTGGAAGGGACCTTGGAGGTGTTCTAGTCCAACCCCCTGCCTAGGCAGGAAACCCTATACCGTTCCAGACAAATAGCTATCCAACATCTTCTTAAAGACTTCCAGTGTTGGGGCATTCACAACTTCTGGAGGCAACTTCTGTTCCACTGATTCATTGTTCTCACTGTCAGGAAATTTCTCCTCAGTTCTAAGTTGCTTCTCTCCTTGATTAGTTTCCACCCATTGCTTCTTGTTCTACCCTCAGGTGCCTTGGAGAATAGTTTGACTCCCTCTTCTTTGTGGCAACCCCTGAGATATTGGAGGGCTGCTATTGAAACACGAATCTAAATTGAGTGTGGCTGGTCTAGAGAAAAGAAGGACTAAGAGGGGGACATGATACCAGTATTCTAGTATTTGAAGGGCTGCCACAAAGAAGAGGGGGTCAATTTGTTTTCCAAAGCACCAGAGGGCAGGACAAGAAACAATGGATGGAAACTAACCCAGGAGAGAAGCAACTTGGAATTAAGGAGAAACTTCCTAACAATGAAGACAATTAACCAGTGGAACAGAAGTTGCCTTCGGAAGTTGTGGGTGCTTCATCACTGCCGGTTTTTAAGAAGAGACTGGACAGCCACCTGTCTGAAATGGTATAGGGCTGTGATGGTGAATCCATGGCATGCATGTTACAGGTGGCACACAGGGTTCTCTCTGCCGGCAGGCCAGCCATTGCCCCAGCCCAGCTCCACCATGAATGCGGGCACACCTCCCACCAGTCAGCTGGTCTTCAGATCACTTCTGCACATGTGTGGGGGCGGGGGAGGATGCGCATGCACGAGGCATGCACACGGGGCGCTCACATTGCATGCGCCGCCCCTGCATGCTGTTTTGGCTTCCAGGTTGGTGCAGGAGGCCTTCCAGACCCAAAATAGGGCATATGTATGGGGGACAGGGGAGCATGGAGGGGTCATGCATACATGCATGGGGGGGTCATGTGTGCATGGGGGGTCATGGGTTGTGCACGCATTGCATTTTGGGTGTGGGCGCGTGCACTTGCTGTTCGCAATGCGACAACAAAAAGATTAACCATCACTGGTATAGGGTCTCCTACTTGAGCAGGGGGGTTGGACTAGAAGACCTCTAAAGTGCCTTCCAGCTCTATTCTGATTGATTAAAAAGGCATTGCACAAATGTTGGTGCTCATAGCACGAACAAGGCACTGTTGGTGAACTGGGCTTTCAGAGCATGTGATATGTAACGCTGGGTTGCTTAATAGAAGACGTGACACTTGCAACCCACCAAAACGGGAGTTTTCCAAAGGCAACAGAGGGAGGAAGCAAGGAGAGAATTACAAAAAAGCCCATCCTCTTCCTCTTCTAGCCAGACTTTCACGTTAAGACAGTAGCCTGAATTTTTCCCAGGATTAAATATTGGATTAGACACATATCTGTTGTAGCCCAGCAGGATCTGGTTGAGTTGATGCTGGACTCAGATAGTGAGGGATCATTTGAGTCTGCCCTGGATGATGTGGAAGACCCTGTGCAGGTTGCAGATTTAGAGCAGGGACCAGAGGAGCTGGTTGGCCACCAGAAGGCGCCTGAGGCATGGAGCAGTGGGGAAGATCAAAGGTAGCCAGTCCCTGATGCGAGAGTAAGACGGGCTAAGAAACGAAAGCAGCAGCTTCGTAGGCAGGCTCACAGACGATAATTAGCACAGGTGGTTGTAGATTGGCCCCTCCCAAGAGAGCTTATAGGTGAGGCGTTGGGAGGGGACATTTGCAGGAAACAACCGTTCGAAATTAGCAGTGAAGAAAGCTGATGTCTTAGAGCCGTGTCTGAATATCTGGTTTGTTTTTCGTGTATTCTGATTTATCTGGGCCATCGGCCAAAAGGTTTGTCATCTGCAATTAAACAGTGACAACCAGCCAAGCCTGTGTTTTGGCTTGTTCACAGGCGTGGAGAGGGGGGGTCAGAACACATATCAGGGTATGGCATAGAAGGTACTTAATCTAAATCCAAAGAAAACGGTAGAAAAGAATTTCAACCTTGGTTAGCCCTAATTTAGATTATTTTTGCTCCAAATCTGAGTAAGGTCACCAATAAAAAAATAATTTTGGATTGCATGTGTGAGGGGAAAGCATATACAAAGACACCACTTCTTATATTAATAAATTGTTGATTTTAATTCAGAAATCTCATGTTGATTAACACAATTTGAGCTACAGATAGGATCCTATCATCGGTCCTTTCCAATTAGCATGCAGAGAAAACAAAACTCTTTTGCCCACATCCTAAGTGTATGATGTTTCATTCATACATACCTAGTAATGTATCTTCTGGATGAAGATCAGTTGTAGCAGGGGACATTGGTGCATTGATAGCATTTTTTCCTTCTTCTTGCAAATCAGACACTGAAAGAATGGAGAGGTGCAAATATTTGTTAATTGTATATAGCTTAAAATTAGATTTATTTCTAAAAGGCAAAGGTTCCCCTCGCACATATGTGCTAGTTGTTCCCGACTCTAGGGGGCAGTGCTAATCTCTGTTTCAAAGTCGAAGAGCCAGCACTGTCCGAAGACAATTCCATGATCATGTGGCCAGCATGACTAAACACCAAAGGCGCATGGAACGCTGTTACCTTCCCACCAAAGGTGGTCCTTATTTTTCCACTTGCATTTTTACGTGCTTTCGAACTACTAGGTTGGCAGAAGCTGGGACAAGTAACGGGAGTTCACTCCATTACGCAGACTAGGGATTTGAACCGCTGAACTGCCAACCTTTCTGATCAACAAGCCCAGCGTCTTAGCTACTGAGCCACTGTGTCCCTTAGATTTATTTATACTTGGAGACAAATGTTTCATAGATTGTATTTCTCTTTGCTTGGATTGAATATCCTGACTGAAGTTATGCTAAACACCTCCAATTTTTAGGCTTACTGTTTATTACAGTCCATAATTATTCCACGGTCTGCAAATTTTGAAGATTTTGTTCCCCGTTTTTATTTTACCTCTTTTCATTCTTTCTCAAGTGACTGTAGCTAATTCAGATAATATATTGGAGAGGTAAATCAAACATATATCATTGTGTTCTCAGCTGGTGGAACTTGGACATTTCCAGAATAGAATTCTTTATTGGCCAAGTGTGATTGGATACACAAGGAATTTGTCTCCAGTGCATAAGCTCTCAGGGTATATATAAACAAGTGATAAATCATGATCATAATAATAAAATACAATAATTATAAATCATAAGGTACAACACTCAGTGTTACTTGTAGGATACTAAATAAGCATACTACTTTCAAGTCACATAAAATTCTTAGTATCTTTATAACCTTGAAAGGAGAACATAATTCAAACTGCAAACTAAGCATGTTAAGTGGGCAGCATATGAAAGGGGTGTATTAAGCAATCTGCTTTAGTTCTCCCAATTATTAAAACAATATTTCTTTTAATGCCATGTATCTTCCTCTGTTCTTACTGAAACACAATGGAAGAACAAGCCATGACCGTCTTAAATTTTGCTACTCAATCAATTGAAAGAGCAAAAGACTAGTACAGCATAAGCTTCTCCAGTGTTGAATGATTGAGAATTGTGATGAGTAAAAACAGAAGCAGCCATACTACATATGCCCGTGATGGTGAACATATGGCACACGTGCCCAAAATGGCATGCAGAGCCATGTCGCCTGGCATGCGTGGCCTTGCCCGTTCCTCTTCCAGGTTTCTGACGCGCATGCATGTGATGATCAACTGGCTTTTGCCCGTGCGGCAGGTCCCGGAAACCGGAAGAGTTGGTCTTCCGGTTTCTGGGGGGGCACATGTGAATCAGCCAGCTGATCATCACACGTGCAAGCGGGCCTGAAACAGGAAGACCAGCTGGCGGGTGCGCATCCCGGAAACCGGAAGTTTATTTCCCAGCGTGTGCATGCCCCCTGGGCAACTCCTCTTCCAGATTGCGGCCCTGACAAACGTTCACCATCACTGTCATATGCCAAAGAAAAGCCTCCCAGAAATTAGAACCCAATGATTATTAAACAGACGGTTTTCTAACAATTCTTCAAAACGTGAGCCAGTTTCGAACTGGAGCTGGATACGAAGCATTTCTGGATTCTTCAAGACATCAGCCTTACTCAGCCTTAAAACAAATGCCAGATTAAATTAAAAAAAAAAACAGAGGCCTTGAATAAAATGAACCTTTTTGCCATTTGCTAAAGCAACAACTATTGTGTTCTAGAGAATAAAACTGCACTAAAGGAGGCCAACTCCCGAAAACTGAAAACACCAGAACAAAGATGGACTGTTCCCCTCCATTCGGCTTGGATCCTTTTGACTCCACCGCTACCACCTCCCGGTCTTTTCTTCAGAAAGAGTCACTTCCCTGCATTAAATGATGTTACTTTGGCTATGCCCGCTGGCCGGATGCTGCATCAGAGACATCTAATGGTGGAGGGAAGGCTGAAAAAGGCAGCATTTTGGCCACAATGCATATAAAAAAGAGGTGAAGCAATCACACAGTAGCCAATAATCCGGCGTTGCCTGCGTATTTATTTATAGGGGGAAAATGTCCAGATGAAACGTAATTTCTGGTGTTGGATTTTCCCTCTTACCAGAACCTGTGGAGTACTGTGAAGCCTCTAAGAGCAACTTCTTCCTGAGTCCTGATTTTGGCGACAATTAAATTAGTTAAAAATGTTTCCCTGCATAATTATTAATGTTGGATTTCTCCTCTTACCGAAGGGAGCCCCCTTGTGGAGTACTGTGAAGCGGTTACCACAGCAACTCTACTGCACTGTACAGTAGAAGCCATTTTAAGGCTGTACAGTAGAACCCATTTTAAGGCACAACAGGCTGTATCTTAACAGAACACATACCCCGAGAGGTAGTAGGGCTGTCTTATCCCCACAATATTTTTTTCCAGAGAGTAAATCATCTGTGTACCAAGTTTGATTGAAATTGCTCAAGGCATTCCAGAGTTACGCTGGAACATACAAACACACAAACAGCCATTTTTATATAGAGAGAAGATCTTAATTTGCTATTAATGGTTCTCACGGGTAAAAACAAAAAGGGATCACATTCTCTGCCCCAAATCACACAGTTCCAGCTACAACTTAAAAACAGCTAACCATAATCCACATTGCTGTAACAGAGCACCATTACATCCCTTCAAATGATGGTCAACACCTCCGATCGTGACCCGTTTTCAGCCAATTGTTGAAAAGGTGAAAATCCTTTTCAGCTTTTCCCTCCTAACTCAGTCTCGGCGTGATTTAAACAGCAGTGCCCACACCCAGTATTTCCCAATGCAATCTCCGTGCTCAGAATCTGAATCAAGAATGTGGAACTAAAAATAAATCACAACACAAAGCTACCCTCTTCTTGTTACTGTCCTAGAGCGAGCTGGGGGAGAGGAGGAGGCAGAGAAATGCAAGTGTGCTTCCTCCCCACACAACACATTTGCACATTTGCCCAGCATGGAAAAGACATGCTTTATGCTACCAGAAAAAGATCTCCCCCATGCAGCTAACCCACACAGAAGCAGGCATTCGCTCATATTTTTTTCCTACCTCCTGTTTTCCTGCATTTTTTACAAAGCAGAGGTGCCATGCTAGCACCCTGCAGTGTTTAAGGTTGCCTCCTCCCGAATGGCAGAGCTGATGGTCCAAAGGGCGCGAGGAGTGTGACAGAAACTGACCGGCCAACTTGGATGGACTTGGTCACAAGTGATTCCAGAAGCAATGGCAACTCCCAGCAGAGGCGAAGGGTGTAAAAGAAGATACCCTGGCAAGAATGAGTGAAATTCAAGAAGAAGGGATGCTTTACACAGAAGCTAAATAGCTGCCATTCTCTCTGAGTGCGAACAGGGCTTCTAGCTACCTATCTGTAGAGGAGATTAACCAGGGGTGAAATGCAAATTGTTTTACTACTGGTTCTGTGGGCGTGGCTTGGTGGGTGTGGTGTGGCTTGGTGGGCGTGGCAGGGGAAGGATACTGCAAAATCTCCATTCCCACCTCACTCTGGGGCCAGCCAGAGGTGGCGTTTGTCGGTTCTCTGAACTACTCAAAATGTCCACTATCAGTTCTCCGAACTACTCAAAATGTCCACTATCGGTTCTCCGAACTACTCAAAAGTTCCACTATTGGTTCTCCGAACTACTCAAAATTTCCACTATTGGTTCTCCGAACTACTCAAAATGTCCACTATCGGTTCTCCGAACTACTCAAAATGTCCACTATCGGTTCTCCGAACTACTCAAAATGTCCACTATCGGTTCTCCGAACTACTCAAAATGTCCACTATCGGTTCCCCGAACTACTCAAAATGTCCACTATCGGTTCTCCGAACTACTCAAAATTTCCGCTACCGCTTCTCCGAACTACTCAAAATTTCCGCTATCGGTTCTCCGAACTACTCAAAATTTCCACTATCGGTTCTCTGAACTACTCAAAATTTCCACTATCGGTTCTCCGAACTACTCAAAATGTCCACTATCGGTTGTCCGAACTACTCAAAATGTCCACTATCGGTTCTCCGAACTACTCAAAATTTCCGCTACCGCTTCTCCGAACTACTCAAAATTTCCGCTATCGGTTCTCCGAACTACTCAAAATTTCCACTATCGGTTCTCTGAACTACTCAAAATTTCCACTATCGGTTCTCTGAACTACTCAAAATGTCCACTATCGGTTCTCCGAACTACTCAAAATTTCCACTATCGGTTCTCCGAACTACTCAAAATGTCCACTATCGGTTCTCCGAACTACTCAAAATTTCCACTATCGGTTCTCCGAACTACTCAAAATTTCCACTATCGGTTCTCCGAACTACTCAAAATTTCCACTATCGGTTCTCCGAACTACTCAAAATTTCCACTATCGGTTCTCCGAACTACTCAAAATGTCCACTATCGGTTCTCCGAACTACTCAAAATTTCCGCTACCGGTTCTCCGAACTACTCAGAATTTCCGCTATCGGTTCTCCGAACTACTCAAAATTTCCACTATCGGTTCTCTGAACTACTCAAAATTTCCACTATCGGTTCTCCGAACTACTCAAAATGTCCACTATCGGTTCTTTGAACTACTCAAAATTTCCGCTATCGGTTCTCCGAACTACTCAAAATTTCCGCTATCGGTTCTCCGAACTACTCAAAATTTCCACTATTGGTTCTCCGAACTACTCAAAATTTCCGCTACCGGTTCTCCGAACTACTCAAAATTTCCGCTATCGGTTCTCCGAACTACTCAAAATTTCCACTATTGGTTTCTCCGAACTACTCAAAATTTCCGCTACCGGTTCTCCGAACTACTCAAAATTTCCGCTATCGGTTCTCCGAACTACTCAAAATTTCCACTATTGGTTCTCCGAACTACTCAAAATTTCCGCTACCGGTTCTCCGAACTACTCAAAATTTCCGCTATCGGTTCTCCGAACTACTCAAAATTTCCACTATTGGTTCTCCGAACTACTCAAAATTTCCGCTACCGGTTCTCCGAACTACTCAAAATTTCCGCTATCGGTTCTCCGAACTACTCAAAATTTCCACTATTGGTTCTCCGAACTACTCAAAATTTCCGCTACCGGTTCTCCGAACTACTCAAAATTTCCACTATCGGTTCTCCGAACTACTCAAAATTTCCGCTACCGGTTTTCCAGAACCTGCTGGATTTCACCCCTGAGATTAGTCCACTGCTCATCAAATACCCACAACAGTTGAAGGAAGCCTGCAGGATACCAGATCCATCAGAACATGATAACCCAGGGAATCAGGAGGATATGCTGCAGTTGGGGTTGCACCTAGCAAGACAGTTGGGCACTTCTACAAAACTGGCGTTTCTTGGGCTCACAAACTAAGCCCAAGATCACAAGAGGGTTACAAGACTGACAGCGCATGGCACATATAGTGGAGTTCCATTGACAACTCATGGTGAGCATAGCACCATCTTCATCCATTAATTTCTAGGGATTATGTATCAGGTTTCCTACTGGTAGATTTTGGTCCTTTTAACCATGTCAAAAATCTTGTTAAATCCTGTTAATCCTCTTAAAGCTATTTTTCTTCATCACATGAAGTGCTGATATCATTTTATAAAGCCTTGGTAAGGCCACACTTGGAATAATGCATCCCGTTTTGATCGCCACAATGTAAAAAAAATGTGGGGACTCTAGAAAGAGTGCAGAGAAGAGCAACAAAGATGATTAGAGGACTGGAGGATAAAACATATGAAGAACGGTTGCAGGAACTGGGTATGTCTAGTTTAATGAAAAGAAGGACTAGGGGAGACATGATAGCATTGTTCCAATATCTCAGGGGTTGCCACAAAGAAGAGGGAGTCAAGCTATTCTCCAAGGCATCTGAGGGTAGAACAAGAAGCAATGGGTGGAAACTAATCAAGGAGAGAAGCAATTTAGAACTGAGTAGAAATTTCCTGACACTTAGAGCAATTCATCAATGGAACAACTTGCCTCCAGAAGTTGTGAATGCTCCAACACTGGAGCAACACCTCCCGCCATATCTACAGGAAAATCTAACTGTCTTTTCCTCTCCAAAAAGTCATACACTGCAACATTATCTTATTGCAAATAAAGACAAGTTCCTTTGTAAAGCAAGCTAAAAATCTAGCCGTTAAAAGTCAATTGCGCCTGAAAATTAAGTGCAGCTGTTTTCTACATTGTCTTCACAAATGAGTTTCTATGAATGGCAATCTGGATATTCAAAAGAAGCTAGATGATAAGTACTATTTAATTTTAGCTGCAGTTATTTCTGGTCTAAGATCTGAACTTCGCAGTAGTGAAAAACAGCAGCTGCTGTGAAGCCACTACATAGAGAAGCTAATTATGGGACACAAGTGCTCTCTGAGTAAGCCAAGCTGGGATGGAGAACTTCACCAACTCAAAAAACCTCAGTTTTAATAATAATAATAATAATATTTAATGCTTCTAGACCGCCCCCTCTCCCGCAAGGGACTCGGGGCGGTGTACAGTTCATACAAAATATAACAGGATACAATAAAATTAAATTAAATATGTACAGTTGACAATTGACATGGAGGAGGTTAAAATGTAGTTAAAAGAACTGTACAAAGTTTTACCATCGATTAGAATGCTATGCATAAATAACCCATTTTTTTAAAAAAAAAATACATGATGCAAATGAAGTGTTTGATTTATGGAGTCAAAGCATTGAACCTTGCTCTTTTATCAGTGACAGCTCTGCAAACAGGAACAAACATCATTCTTTTTTACTGTCATTTTTCTGATGTATTCTCCATTTCAAGCAATTTCCCCGGAACAAGCAAGTATCAGCTATTTAGAAATTTCAACTCATCACAAGTGACAAGACTGCTGCCCTTACAAGCAAGAAATAAAACCAAACAATTGGCTTTGTCAGAAATGTCTCCATATCTCTTTCAGGGTTAGTAACATTGTCAGTTGTGTAAATAAACATGATCAGGTAGGTAGACCAAAGCATCATAGAATGGATCCCCCTTGATAAAAAGCATCTATGAAAGAGACCTTTCCCTCAGACAACGAACTATAGAATAGAGTTGGAAGGGACCTTGGAGGTCTTCTAGTCCAACCCCCTGCTTAGGCAGGAAACCCTACATCACTTCAGACAAATGGGTATCCAACATCTTCTTTAAAACTTCCAGTGCTGGAGCATTCACAACTTCTGGAGGCAAGTTGTTCCACTAATTAATTGTTCTAACTGTCAGGAAATGTCTCCTTAGTTCTAGGTTGCTTCTCTCCTTGATTGGTTTCCACCCATATCATAAAATCAAATTTCAGAAACAAAGCTTTCAAATCCATTTGGCCATCTTTTCCATTGTAAGAAAAAAACAAACCCTCAAGCTCTTATGGAAGAATGGTGGCTGGACTTAAAAACACATATTGGCTGGGAAATTCTGGGAGTTGAAACTTTTAAACTTTTTGTTTTAGAATTGCCAAGCTTGAGAAATGCTTAGATTTTTTTTTCTTCCGATCATGTCCGATTCTCAGAGACAGCCTTTGCATGGCTAAGATTAAAATTCAATCCCATCTTTTACTGTGGGTTCTTGTGAAAAATAAAAAAGCACCAGATGAATCCATGTGCTAAGCACTGTAACACCTAGCCAACCTTTGCTGATCTTAAAAAGCGAAGCACTGTTGAACAACACACATTAGTTATGTGGACGGAAGGCTACTCACAAATCTAGACGGGGAATTTTTTAAAAAATGGAAATGACAAAATGCTTCCAAATTTGGCAACTCTATCTTCACTGTGAAATTATCTCAACTCTTGTTCTCAGTAGGAATAGCACTGGGATCAGATTGGGACAGATTGCTCTTCTATAAGACTTTGTATAAGCAAATGTCTCCAATCAAACTTACAGACTGAGCACAAGTCAACAGAGGAATGTTAAATAATCAGTGTTAACTAACTCTAGCAATCCTCTCTTGTAATGCAAGTCTTAGGTCAGTGGTTCTCAGCCTTCCCAATGCCGTTACCCTTTAATACAGTTCCTCATGTTGTGGTGACCCCCAACCATAAAATTGGTGTCTCGGTTCCTAAGACCATCAAAAATATGTGTTTTCCAATGGTCTTAGCTGACCCCTGTGAAAGGGTCGTTCGGCCCCCAAAGAGGTCCCGGCCCACAGGTTGAGAACCACTGTCTTAGGTAAATTAAGAGGTTAACTGTCTTCTGAAGCAAAAGGAAGAGCAGAGAAGGAAGAGCAAACAACTCACTGTTAAACTGATGATCCCTCCAAGAGAGAGAGAGAGAGAGAATAGCTTCTGTTCTGGGTTTCTAAAAGCCCACTATGGCTTGCAACTATAGAGAACAATTATTTGGAAATCTAAGAAAAGAACCCTCCCACTTACACAAATGACTCTGCAGGAAGATCAGTTAGAAGGCGATAAAACAGAAACAAACCACACAGCTACCTCAACCCTTCTCTTCCTCACAAGCCTTATTTGTACAACCACTTTCAGATAGCTGTTTGTTAGAGAACCAGTTGTTTAACACACCGCATCCAGTTTTGGTCACCACGATGTAAAAATGTGGAGACTTTAGAAAGAGTGCAGAGAAGAGCAACAAAGATGATGAGGGGACTGGAGGATAAAACATACGAAGAACGGTTGCAGGAACTGGGTGTGTCTAGTTTAATGAAAAGAAGGACTAGGGGAGACATGATAGCAGTCTTCCAATATCTCAGGGGCTGCCACAAAGAAGAGAAAGTCAAACTATTCTCCAAAGCACTTGAAGGAAGGACAAGAAACAATGGATGGAAACCAATCAAGGAGAGAAGCAACCTAGAACTAAGAAGAAAATTCCTGACAGCTAGAACAATTCATCATTGGAACAACTTGCCTCCAGAAGTTGTGAATTCTCCAACACTAGAAGTTTTTAAGATGTTGGATAACCATTTGTCTGAAGTGGTGTAGGGTTTCCTGCCTAAGCAGGGGGTTGGACGGTCTCTTCCAACAATGATATTCTGTATTATGTCCATAAATCAACATCATCATTACAGCAATAGCATTTAAGTTTATGTATAGCTCCATCGTGTTTTACAGGACATTATCCTGAAGAGAATATTTTTCAGGTAACACAGACAGAAACCCAAAGTTAAATATTCAACTTTGAAATCTAACTGTCTTCTCCTCTCCAAAAAGTCATACACTACAACATTATCTTATTGCAAACAAGGACAAGTTCCTTTGCAAAGCAATCTAGCAGTTAAAGGTTAATTGCCTCTGAAAATTGTGGCCAGCTAGTTAGTAAGCTGCTCAGCTCTACTCTAATCCAATTCCTGAGTGAGAAATACCATGGTACTTTTTGGTCCAGTCATTTTGGGGGATTATTAAACACAGGGGACTCGATCTCTAATTCTTTGATTCAAACTTTCCAAAATCTTACACAATAATACTTCATTGCTGCTAAGCAAGGCTTTCTAGTTTACATTTTACAATGGTTTCATTCTTCGCTCTTCAAAAATTATCAGAGAAAAACTTGACAACTCAAATCATAACTTCAGAAGGCAACAAACAATTGCAAATAATCCCATTTGGCCAACCCAGCAAAGAGACATGGAAAGTGATAGGTGAAATCTTTCCACTTTCAAGGGGCCACAAAAGAACAGAGCAGAAAAACCTTTATATTGGTGCTGGGGAATGAAACCAAGACTACACCATTACATTATGTCGGAGGCAGCAAGACTACTGTACACAGAGAAATGGAAGGTCACCTCCATTCTCACAACGGATGAATGGCTACAAAAACGGATGAAGTTAGCAGAGATGGTTCGATTGACTGCATTGATTAAAGAAGAAAAAAATACAAATATCTTCATTTCTACTTGGAAACCACTTCTGGACTTTGTGCTTGAGGTGTGGGGAGAAAATGAAACTTTGATTTTAGGTTTTACCAATTAGTTTGTTTTGTTGTTATAGAAATGGCTAGTTTCTATTATTATTATTATGAAAAAGTAAAAAGTTAAGTGTAGATCTTAATGCCCTATTTTACTGCACCAAAGGAGTCGGATATCAATGCCTTTCTTTTTTTTTTCTTTTTCCCTTGATTTCCTCCGCTATCCACTTTTTCCTTTCCTGATTTTCCTAATATTTGCTTCGGTATTCTCATTGTATGTCACATTATAAATTAATAAAAACTATTTATCAGCGGTGGGATTCACGTAGGTTTACCACTGGTGCGCAAATGTGAGCGGGCGCATGCATGCGCTCGCATCGTGTACACGTGCCTTCTGCGCGTGCACTTTCTTCACATGTGCAGCATGCACGAATGCACGTGGCCTTGAAAATGAGGCCACACCCGCAGTTCGACACTATCAGTTCGAACGAACCGGTCTGAACCGGCTGAATAACACCTCTGCTATTTATTTCAAAAAGAATACACTATCCCTGCTAAAAACTGGGGATGGGGGGGGAGAACAAACCAATCTCATCTTCTGTCTCAAAAAAGAATCCTGTGCACCTTTCTCCTGGCCAGGAATTGCATTTTCCCCTCTCCCCCCCCCACTGCATTTTATGGGGTACCTGCAGG
>JAKRSK010005778.1:0-18917 GCA_029891615.1 Natrix natrix natrix
TTCACATAGCATGTTGTTATCCCATGGCAGCCTGAGGAAGATCAGCTATGAGGCGCAGAGGTACTGCAGCCTGAGGAAGATCAGCTATGAGGCGCAGAGGTGCGACAGCCTGAGGAAGATCAGCTGCGAGGCGCAGAGGTACTGCAGCCTGAGGAAGATCAGCTATGAGGCGCAGAGGTGCGACAGCCTGAGGAAGATCAGCTGCGAGGCGCAGAGGTACTGCAGCCTGAGGAAGATCAGCTGCAGGCGCAGAGGTATTGCAGCCTGAGGAAGATCAGCTGTGAGGTGCAGAGGTGCTGCAGCCTGAGGAAGATCAGCTGCGAGGTGCAGAGGTATGGCAGCATGAGGAAGATCAGCTGTGAGGCACGGAGGCATGGCAGCATGAGGAAGATCAGCTGTGAGGTGTGGAGGCATGCCAACGAGAGGAACAGCTGTTCTGGCCCAACAATCAGCTGGGCCATAGCTTCAGCACATGACAGCCACCAGGGCAAGGCCACTGCTGGGAAGAGGCATGGCTCGTCTACTTAAGGGCAATGGGAGGCGGAAGCTCCCAGTGCTGACTTTGCATCTGACAGACTAGCTAACAGACTTGCTTATCGACTGTCTTGCTGCTGTTTGAACTCATTGCATGCCAGAGTCCAGCTGAATAAACCCAGTTTGTTTCCTCAAAGGTATGTTGTTTGCCTACTGGGTCAGTCAGGAGCTTGGACTTTTGAGACATAATACAGTATGTCTGGTTTTTTTCATCTTGCCATCTCTATCCTTCTTTTTCTCTCGTCTTTTTTTTCTTGTTTTGAATGCTTTAAGTAATTTGTAAAGCACGTAGAGTTGATGGAATTCAGGTAACATAAAATTTAATGCATTGTCCTTTATGTTGATCAAACAATCAGTCATATGTTTAGACTGGATTTGGCATTTTTATCTACTTATTGAGTCCTTCCCAAGGACCTACGTTAGGCAGATGTTATTTAATGATATTAAAGGTTCTGTCAAAGGATATAAGTTATTATTATGTTTCATTGCACAGTTAGCCAGATGTTGTTTGATGGTGTTAAAGATATCATCGCAGGTTACTACTAGTATTTATTACATAATATAATACTGTCCTGGCTGGCTTTTCTTCAGAGAACTGAATTATCCTCCTATAATCCTTTTAAGCAAAATGCTTGTTTCTAAACATGTTTCCTAAAAATGAATATTTCATCTTGGTTTTTGTACTTTTAAAAATCGTGTTACACATTTCTCCAAATGCCTTGTATAAACAGTTTAAAAGTTTAATCTGGAGGAAGCCAACCATGATCAAACTTCAAGCAAGTTTTAAAAAATCACTGTGTTCATCTATGGACTCTGAAAAAACAGAATAGTAAGAGCATCAACCCTCTTGATGTTACAGAAATACTCCTGAGAATAGCATGGACCATAAATGGATCATGGAAGTGATCAACCCAAAGTTCTAACTCAAGGCGCAAACAACCAGGCTCAAATTATCAACTTTGGGCACATTATGAGAGGACTTAGTTCTCTGGAGGCCAAGTACAATGCTGGGAAAGGTGGAAGGAAAGAGTAGAAGATGATAAGGTACATTGTTGTAAAGACCTGAAGTGGGAACAGAACACCATGGAGGAGATCTTCTTTGTGGTCACTCCAGAGTCAACACTGAGTTGATGATACATAATCACCATCAAAATGTGTCTATGTAATAACTGCAGCTACAATTGTATTTGCACAAAATTGGAAAATGGAAAAAAAAATCCCTCAGAGGGAGAGGTAATTAAAAGAAAATACTAGACTGTGTAGAAATGAACAGATTAACATTGGCAATTAAAGAGAAGGAAGAATCAGAGTATTATAAAATATGGGGATGTTTTTATCACTGGATAAAAAAAATCAGTATAGACAAAAAGAAACAGAAAATTGAATGATTTGCAAAAGAACACAGAATTATAGGGGAGGAGTTGAATTAAAAGGCAATTGAAATGTAAAGGTAAAGGTAAGACAAAAATAGATTAAAAATGACGTAACGGTTAAATATGATGACACAAAGATTGTACCCAGATGACACACTGTAAGATTAATGAGGTAAGAGTGGTTACGGGAAAATTAAAAAAAAAAACTTTTCAAAAAAAAATTGTGTATACAAAAAAAATATATGAAAGAAGCAAAGAACATCTGAGAAAATGACCACAAAATGTATTATCGGAACAGCAGAACAATTAGAGCGGAGATTACAAGGCGGATTTCAGCCAACACCAACAGTGACACTCGGTTGCGTTGCTTCCCCCACACACTCTTTGCATCAGAACAGACTGACAATTAAAACAATTACCAAAGGGTCACGTTTCAAAGAGATACCCTACTGATGAGCAACAGAAGCTTGTATGCTGCTCATCTCCCATTTGAACGTTGCAGATGGAGAGATTGGGGGGGGGGGCAGGGGAAATATGTGACAAGATGTCAGGTCAGTGCATTTCGTGGTGGGGGAGAAGGGATGTAGGCTGCCGCAGGGCAAAAAGAAACGCTGTCGCTTTTAAGGAATTATTCAGACATTCATGTTTTCTCAGCCTAGAAACCTCAACCCAAAATATAAAGCAGGTGGGCCAAGAATTTTAGTGCTGGGTTGTTGTTGTTGTTTTAATCCATCTGCCAAAGCCACATAAGGACAAGAAAGAATTGGGACTCCGGTCCCAAAGGTGCTTTTGGAAGAGGCAACTGTACTTTCTGGGTTTTCTTTGAAGATGTTTCTCTTCAAAGAAAAACAAGGCTAAAACATATGAAGAACGGTTGCAGGAACTGGGTATGTCTAGTTTAATGAAAAGAAGGACCAGGGGAGACATGATAGCAGTCTCCCAATATCTCAGGATTTGCCACAAAGAAGAGGGAGTCAAGCCATTCTCCAAAGCACCTGAGGGCAGAACAAGAAGCAACGGGTGGAAACTAATCAAGGAGAGAAGCAACTTAGAACTAAGGAGAAATTTCCTGACAGTTAGAACAATTAATCAGTGGAACAACTTGCCTCCAGAAATTGTGAATGCTCCAACACTGGACGTTTTTAAGATATTGGATAACCATTTGTCTGAAGTGGTGTAGGGTTTCCTGTCTAGGCAGGGAGACCTCCAAGGTCCTTTCCAACTGTTATTCTATTCTATTCTATTCTATTCTATTCTATTCCATTCTATTCTCATCCAAGAAGCTACTTCAGCTCTGAAGATGGCGAGCAATGGAAGGATTTATACTCTACAAGACAGTCCCTCCAACAGTTCCAAGAAGGCTCCACACCTATTTGAACCACTCAGGTGACTCTGATGACATAGATAAACTTCCAGGTGGCCTTAACAATTTGCTAAAAGAATGTAAATGACCAGCTGTCTGCAAGGAGTTTAAATCCTTCCATTCCATTCCCCACCATCCAGTCAGAACTGAAGAAGCTTCTTGGATGAGAAGTAAAATGTCTTCAAAGAAAAACAAGAAAGTCCAGTTGCCTCTTGGGAAAAAAAACACCTTTGGGACAATCATGACCTGGAAGACAAGAGAATCTCCATAGACAAATTGAACTCAAGTATCTCCCATGCAACATTATTGTCTTCTCCTACATAATTTTGATGTGGGATGTAACCTATTAGGTTTGTTCTATTCAGCACAGGGTTTGTGGCCATAACAGACCCCACTAATATTGGTGTTGGACACCCAGTGACGTGCGGTCAGTGGAGGCAAGGGAGGCGGAGCCTCACCTCTCTTCATGAAATAATAGTATATAATATTATATACTATAATATTATAATATTATACATCCGTCCGGACGCGCCCAGGAGCTGCGGAGGGCGGAGGCAGAAATGTTGTCGGCGCTCCCAGATGACGAAGGCACGAAAGCGACAGTCGACAGTCGCTTTTGTGCCTTCGTCATCCGGAAACGGCGACATTCTGCCGGGCGCGCATGGACGGAGGTAGGCTGAATGGCGCCGATCTGATCCGGCGGGCGAGCGACCGAGGATCGGGCTGCCTCACTCGCTCTTTCATCTGCCCAGATCGCCTCGGTGTCACTGTGGCTACCTCCGTCCGGGAGCTGCGGAGGGCGGAGGCAGAAATGTCGGCATTTCCAGATGACGTCATCCGGGAGCGCCGACAACATCAGCACGGACGGAGGTAGCCACAGCGACACCGAGGCGATCCGGGCGGACGAAAGAGCGAGCGAGGCAGCCCGATCCTCGGTCGCTCGCCCGCCGGATCGCCTCGGCACCATTCTGCCTATCTCCGTCCGTGCGTGCCCGGGAGCTGCGGAGGGCGGAGGCAGAAATGTGTGCCTCCAGCACACGTGGTCCCATTCCCCGCCTTCCTGATGACGTCACCAGCCTCACCAGCCATTAACATCACAGCACGTCACTGTGGACACCAATACCAATATTGGACACCATACTGTCTTCTATTCAAACTTTCAACTACCAGCATTGAGTAGAAAGCATTGGGCGCACTCTGATTTGTCTTCACCCATCATTTCTGCTGTGGCACTAGACAGAATTCTGATAGATGGGTGGGTAGGTGAATGGATGGACGGACGGATGGATGATAAATGGGTGGATAGGTGAATGCATAAGAAATAAAAGCAGTGTTTTCCCTTTCCTTTTTCCCATGTTGGTAATAGTCCATTCCTTACATAATATCTCTGGAAATAGCCATGTCTCTTACTTTTACCATACCACAAAAATGTATGCCACCCTAATTGTAAATCATGTCCCTCCAAAGTCAATAATCTTGTGTTTTTCTATAAAATCCATTCTTTCATCCAAGTTAATACTGCTGCTTGATAAATACAATTCCCAATTTCGTAATCTAAGCCCGCCCCTAGTTCTTACATCTTGTAACATTTTTATATTAATTCTTGCTTTTCCCCCCCTTGCGATATGTATTTCCCCATTATTTTATTCATATTTTCAAAATATTTTTTCTCTAACTTTATTGGTATTGTTTGGAATAAATATAACATGCTTGGTAATATATTCATCTTTAATCACAGCTATTCTTCTTTTTGATTAAAATTGCTTGTTTCTGAGCCATTTTTTTTCTCTCTCAACCTTGGCAGTTTTAAGATGTGGGAACTTCCAGAAATGGGAGTTCTAGTTCCACTTTAGGCATGGAAGTCAATTCAGTGACTTTGAGCCATTGTCTCTCAGCCTACGACATCAGGCTTGGTGACAAGCCCATCAGTTGGTCAATGCCTGTCACAACTGATGCATTAAAAGTCAGCTGATCCCCCACCCCCCAAAAAAGTGGAACCCTAGTAAGGGGACTCTATTCTACACATTCTATTTTTTTCTATTCCAGATGTTATAATTGATGAAGGATTCAGTTAGAATGGAAAATGAAGTTGATCTAGATCAGTGTTTCTCGATCTAACCAACTTTATGTCTGGCCTTCAATTCCCAGAATTCTCTAGTCAGCTCCACTCATCCCTAAGTTCTGGGAGTCGGAGTCCAGATCGCTTGAAGTCACTAATGTTGAGAATCACTGATCTAGAGGATGGCAGTGGAGATGACCTAGATCAAAGGTTCCCAAACTTGGCAACTTTAAGACGTGTGGACTTCAACTCTCAGAATTTCCACACATCTTAAAGTTGCCAAGTTTGGGAACCCTTGTTCTAGAGACTAGATCTGTGATGGCAAACCTATGGCACGCTCGCCACAGGTGGCACACAGAGCCCTCTCTGCGGGCATGCAAGCTGTCACCCCAGCTCAGCTCCTCCATGCATGCACATGCATTTCCCACTGGCCAGCTGATTTTCTGGTCTCTGCTGCGCATGCGCGGGAGGTGGGGCGTGTGCATGCATGGGGTGCAGGGGGGGTATCACACGTGGGAGGCAGTGAGGGTGTGGCACTCCCCCCCCAGCCTGCTCTTGGTCCCAGGAGGCTGCAGGGAGACCTGCTAGACCCAAAATGGGGCGGAGGGGAATCGCATGTGCAGGGGAGCAGGACACACAAGGGGGGGAATTGTGCATGCATTGCATTATGGGTGCGCTTTTGGCATGCGGCGACAATAAGATTAGCCATCGCTTGACTAGATGCTATATACTCAGGGGTGGGTTCCTGCCAGTTCTAACCTCTTCTATAGAAAAGGTTCCACAAATCTACCGTGCCATTTAGAACCGGTTCCAGCTCCCTCCCCCCGCCTGTCCACACCACGCTTGACCCGCCCGCCACTCACTGATTGGCTGGCTCACCAATCGCCCCGCCCACCTCTAAGAGTCCTATCTAAACCTTAAAGTCTTAAAGCTGTCAAGTTTGAACACCCCTGGGTTTTTTTTTCTAAAGGGTTAGGGATGCAAGGGTCTTGTAATTTGACAGCTTTAAGACTTGCGTGCTTCAATGCCAGAGTTCCTGAGCCAACGTGACTGGAGGAGGAATTCTGGGAGTTGAAGGCCACAAGTGTTAAAGCTGTCATGTTTGAACACCCTGGGGTTTTTTTCTAAAGGGTGAGGGGTGCAAGGGTCTTGTAACTTGACAGCTTTAAGACTTGCCTGCTTCAAATGCCAGAGTTTCTGAGCCAACATTTTGGTTGCTAAGCAAGAGCGTTGTTAAGTGAGTTTCACCACATTTTACAAGTTGGCCATGCCCACCCAGTCACATGACTGTCAAGCTACTCCCACCCGCTCACATGGCTGGCAAGCCACTCCCACAAAGCAGGTCACACCTACAGAAGAGGTTCTAAAAAAATTTGAAACCCACCACTGTATACACTGTACTATGATACATTTTGTTGGGGCGTGAGAATGATAAATGAAGACTTGTTGTGCCAGGAGGAGAGAAACCTGAACCCTTCTCACAACAAAGATGGCAATTGTCTGCTTCTTATTCTTTCAAGGGCAAGGAACAGATTCCATCTGAATGCTAGGAAAGACATCTTGGGGGGGGGGGGGGTTGTAAAAGCAATCCGACAATGAAATTACTACGTAGAGAGGGATAAGTTCCCCTTGATAGATATGTTCAAACAGAGACCAATCAACCATCTGTTAGGAACACAATTTAAATTCCAGAATTAGAGATATTTGCCCACATGGTACCTTCCAGGTTCGTGATGCTATAATCAGGCAAATAATGTTAGAAGCCAGAAACATTCCTTAATGAACATGCAGAATAAGTTCATTATACTGTTCTCATTTGAATTGTTTCGTTTCAATCTTTTTTTCTCCTTCCATGCTAATTTCCCCTCTTCTCCCTTTCCTGGATTGCTCCATGCGTTGGGAACTGAGCAAAACTTTCCAAAACACAGTGTGCAAGATGCTCAGATTGCAACCTACGGATTGAAAATTAATAATAATGATTGAGCATTTGATTTGGCTGCCATGGGTAGGAACAACTAAAGTCAGGATTTCTCTTTAATGTCTTTATGGACTGGTTGCCAGTTGACAGATAAAAATTCACAGAGCCATTTATTAAGGTATATTAATTATTGCAGCAAGATGGAAAATATTATGGGAAGCCACCGCCCTCTCCTAGAAGAATGAAATATTTTGAGGAATATTTTTAAAAGGCAGGATAAAATATTTCCCCTAAAGGTAAAGGTTCCCCTTGCACATATGTGCTAGCCGTTCCTGCCTCTAGGGGGTGGTGCTCATCTCTGTTTCAAAGGCGAAGAGCCAGCGCTGTCCGAAGACGTCTCCGTGGTCATGTGGCCGGCATTTTTACGTGCTTTCGAACTGCTAGGTTGGCAGAAGCTGGGACAAGTAACGGGAGCTCACTCCGTTATGCGGGCACTAGGGATTCGAACTGCCGAACTGCCAACCTTTCCGATCGACAAGCTCAGCGTCTTAGCCACTGAGCCACCGCATCCCATACATATCCCTTAAAAGAGAAATGAAAAATCTTAACTCAGTCCCCCATCTCCCTGTTCCCCAAGCAGATACTGAGCTGGGGCAGCTTTAGAAATGCAGGTTTGGTAATCCATTACTCCCTGCAGCAAAATCGGAACAAAGGTAGGAGTAGCCCTCACTCAAGAGCCAAAAGCCACAGTAGGAATTATTGAGGATCAGAAACTTCAGCCAAATGTAGCTCAAACAAATATGTAGGATTTGTACTCTGCCTATAGAGCCAGCTATGACCCCTAAATAACCTCTACATGGCCCCATGAGAGTCTGACAACAGCCAATAGAATACATGTTCTTGCACAGGAACAGGAAGCTCAAGTGCAAAGCCCAAGAGAAGGTATAAATACCCCCACCCCCGCTCTCAACTCCATGTGGTCAGCTACCCAGAGCCACAAAGTGCTTCAGCTTCATCATTAAACCATCTTTCCAATCAGCCTCCAGCCTCCATTTTGTCTCCAGTGCCTTTCTCCCAGCTTAGCACTGAACCAGATGGATATTTCTTCCAATCCTACTAAGCACTATTTGATAAAGTCCAAAATATTCTATAATAGCATAAAGATAATTGAACTCTTCCTAAAGTTATTTAAATTACTCAGCAAAACAAAGGATTGTCATTCTTTTCCCCCGAATAACTGGCCTTTTTACACAGAAAAAAGCGGACCTTCTCTTTCATATGCTTTAAAGCGAAACTATTCCATTTCACTAAAACCATTTGCAGAGATCACAGTCGTAAATGTTATGGTTTTTTTTTTTTTTTTGCTTACTTGCATATGGGGAAAAAATGCTAATAAAACATTTTTTTTTTACCTTTGCTGACATTAAAGTGCAAAAAGAAATCCCAGTGGGGGGGGGGGGGAATAGAAACACTTGCTTACATTTCTGATTAAAACTTCCCTTTCTCATTTTTGACAACAAATGGTTAAAGCAAAATTTTTTTGAATAGGTTTCCTGTCTCATAGATCATCCTCTGCTATGCATCACCTGCTTCCATAGTAACAAAAGGTGAATCCTGTTTGAACGAAGATCTGCTACATGGTGTTTTAAGCCGCTTCAACTTAGTGCCCTCCAGGTGTGCCACATATTCTAAACCAGAATCTTACAGGAATTGAAGTCCAACGTATGTGTCAGACTGCAGAAGGCTGTTCCAATGAGTTTTCCCTCCCCCCACCTCTCTCTCTAGCTAAAAACTATCCCCTAATCCAGTGATGGCGAACCTATGGCACGCGTGCCACAGGTGGCACGCAGAGCCATTTATCAGGGCACGCAAGGCGCTGCCCTGTCAGCTGGCCAGCGCGCATGCGTGCACTGGCCAGCTGAGTTCACCTTTTTAAAAGCCATTTTTCACCCTCCCCAGGCTCCAGAGGCTTTATAGGAGCCTGGGGAGGGCAAAAAGAGCCTCCCCCGCCCTCCCAGAGGGCCTCCGGAGGCTTCAGGGACTGTCCGGAGGCTTCCCTGAAACCTTCGGAACATTTAAAACAACCCTCCAAGCAAACCGGAAGTGACTTTCGGTTTGCTCGAAGGGTCATTTTAAGCGTTCCGAAGGCTTCAGGGACCGTCCCTCCCCAGGCTCCTATAAAGCCTCTGGAGCCTGGGGAGGGCGAAAAAAGCATGTAAAAATAGGGGGGCACGTTGTGCGCACATGCGCACTGGGGGGGGGTTGTGCATTGATTTATGGGTGCGGCACACCCGCACACGACCCCCGTGTGCTCCCCCCACTTGTGGCACGCGAGCCAAAAAAGGTTCACCATCGCTGCCCTAATCCAAGGGTGTCAAACTTGATTTTATTGAGGGCCACATCAGGATTGTGTTTGACCTTGGGAGGGAGGGGGGATCATGGCCAGGGAGGGCGTGGCCAGCTTGATGTCACTTGTTGGGGGGTACCTGTAGTGGCCCGAGTGCTCTGCCAAGAAAATGGCGCTGCAGCCCTCCCGAGCTCCATTTTCACTGGCAGAGGGCTGCGGGAGGCCATCTCAGCCAAAAACAGAGCTTGGGTGGGTCGCACTTGACCCTCCCGAGCTCTGCTTTCACTGGCAGAGGTATCATCGGCTGGTCCTTCGCTGTTTTGCAGGTGTCCCCATATGCCATATCCAAGCACGCCAGATCCAGCCTGGGGGGCTTGAGTTTGACACCCCTGCCCTAATCTTCCTGGCCAAGAATGCTTCCAATCATTTTGTTCAATACTTCCAGTCCAGAGCAAAGAATGGCAACCACAGAAATATTTGATCGTGATTCCCAAAGCATTCACCGTTATGCTGTCATTGAACACAGAGATTTTGTTTAACTACCAAGACTAACAGGCCCAGAGAGATGTCTTCTCCTCCACTCGTTCATCTAATTGTCTCTTTTATTTAAAGCTACCTGAGCTGCCGACCAACTTCACCTCTGAAATCAATAGCAAAGGTGAGCCAATTCTGTAATATCCATAGACTCCTTCTATGACGTCTCCTATATCTTCATATCTCTGATGACTTTCCTAACAGATTTTTTTTACTTCTGTTGCTCTGAAATAGACAGCCAGACCTATCATTAGGTAGAACAAAGTGGATGGTTCTAGCATCAAATTGGGGCAGGTAACATTGTAGACTCACGCCTCCATCAGCTGCTCTCCTAACCTCCTGGCCAAAATAACCAATTACTTGAGTTGAAAGTTTGGGTTGTTTTTTTTTTGTAATTTGGAAGTGTTTTGGGACACAGGAAGTGGAAGCAAGTGGCTAGAGGTCCAGGGGTGGGATTCAGCCAGTTTGGACCAGTTTGGGTGAACCAGAGGTTAATTTTACATATGGTTCACCAAACTGAGAGTTGCAAAGACTGGCTGGCCGTGCCCACCCAGGAGTCTCCATGCAGCCTGTTCATAATGCCAGGTAAGGGAAGGGCCAGCGCAGAGGCCCTGGGAGGGCAAAATATGAGCCTCCTGGAAGTTCCAGAAGTCTGGAAATGGGACTGTTTCTGGCCTCCAGAGGGTCTCTGGAGCCCCGGGGAGGTTGTTTTCACCCTCTCGGAGGCTCGAGGAAAGTCTCCAGAGCTTGGGGTGGGCAAAAACCTCCCCCCCCACTATGGTACTGGAGGCCAAATAGGCCATGCCCACAATGGCCACACCCACCCACCAACCAAGCAGAGAACCGGTTTGCTAACATTTTTCAATCCCACCTCTGAAGAGGTCCTCTTTACATTTTAGGTAAAGTCTCTTAACAGAACAACAGTATCTTCTTGGAAACATCCTATGCCAGTGATGGCGAACCTTTTTTGGCTCGCGTGCCACAAGTGGGGGGAGCGCAGGGGGGTCGAGTGCGGGTGTGCTGCACCCATAATGAAACGCGCGACCACCCCAGTGTGCATGCGCGCAAAACGCGCGACCACCCCCCATTTTACATGTTTTTTTGCCCTCCCCAGGCTCCAGGGGCTTTATAGGAGCCTGGGAGGGCGAAAAGAGCCTCCCCCGACCCCCCGGAGGCCCTCCGGAGGCTTCAGGGACTGTCCAGAGACTTCCCTGAAGCCTTCAATTTCAATTTCAATTTATTTGTGCTTCTAGACCGCCCCCTCTCCCAGAAGGGACTCGGGGCGGTGTACAGTCCATAGAGAATATCACAAAAATACAATAAAAAATTAAATATGTACAGTTTGGAGGAGGTTAAAATGCAATTAAAAGAACTGTAACAAAGCTGAATAAATATAATTTTTTAAAATCCCTAAAACAGACACAACAGATTAAAAAAACCCTAAAATAACCAGATAATAATACATTTGCCAGGAGGGACAGTTGTAATTATGCCAGGCCTGCTAATCGGAACAGGTGAGTCTTCAATTTTTGCCGGAAGGAGCGGAGGTCAGAAGTGGTTCTAATGTCGGGGGGAGGTCATTCCAGAGGGTTGGGCCCATCACAGAGAAGGCCCTACTCCTTGGTGTCGCCCGTTGGCATTGCCTAGTGGACGGCACCAGGAGAAGTCCCTCCCTGTGTGAGCGAATTGGCCGCAGGGATGTATGTGGGAGGATGCGATCCCGGAAGTCCAGGTTGCTCGGAGGGTCGTTTATAAGCGCTCCGAAGGCATCAGGGAAGCCTCGGACGGTCCCTCAAGCCTTCGGAGCGCTTAAAACCACCCTCCGAGCAACCCGGACTTCCGGTTTGCTTGGAGGGTGGTTTTAAGCGTTCCGAAGGCTTCAGGGACGGTCCCTGAAGCCTCCAGGGGGGGAAGGCTCTTTTCGCCCTCCCCAGGCTCCTATAAAGCCTCTGGAGCCTGGGGAAGGCGAAAAATAGCTTTTAAAAAGGTGTACTCAGCTGGCCAGTGCGCTCATGCACGCTGGCCAGCTGACAGGGCTGCGCCTTGCATGCCCTGACAAAAGGCTCTGCGTGCCACTGGTGGCACGCGTGCCATGGGTTCGCCATCACGGTCCTATACTGTTGAGACTAAATTAATAGTCCATCAGCATATGTCCTCCTGGATAAAGCCATGATCTTGGCCTTTATATCAGAATTCTCATTCAGTTATCAGTTGCTAAAGCTCAATGTGTTATCTTGGGCAAAACATCAATCCAGAGAGCTTAATCTCCCTTGCAGAGCTCTTCATGGAATAAACACGAGACATTATCTACTAAGGCTTATAAGGAGAGAATGGGAAAACATGGCACCTTTACCTTTGAGAAGACAACTGGCTGTGCTGTACAAAGACTCATAACTCTGTTGCACAAAAGGAAGCCAAAATCGGTTCTCTCCGTTATCCCTACCATAGAATTTATTCATTTCTTGATTTTGATGTATACATGGAATTAAGGGACCAGATACAAAAAGGAAATTCCAATGGCACATTATAAAATTCTCAACAGTAAGAATAGTTTGACGGTGGAGCTCATTAACAATTTAGATAGTGAGAACCCCTTTATTGGATATCGTTAAGCAAAGGTCAGAAAAATCGGTCAAGAGTGCTTCAACTGGATTCTTGCATCAAGCATCTCTGAATAGGTAAAGATTCCTCTCGCACATATGTGCTAGTCGTTCCTGACTCTAGGGGGCAGTGCTCATCTCCGTTTCAAAGCTGAAGAGCCAGCGCTGTCCGAAGACGTCTCCGTGGTCATGTAGCCGGCATGACTAAATGCCAAAGGTGCATGAATGCTGTTACTTCCCAACAAAAGTGGTTCCTACTGTTCTTTTTTCATTTTTTATGTGCTTTCGGACTGCTAGGTTGGCAGAATCTGGGACAAGTAACGGGAACTCAGTCTGTTACGCAGCACTAGGGATTCGAACCGCTGAACTGCCGACCTTTCTAATTGACAAGCTCAGTGTCTTAGCCACTGAGCCACTGCGTCCCTGCCATCTCTGAATAAACCTGGCCAACTCTGGAGTTTCAAGCTCTTTAAAAGATAGTCCGTCTTTTTGCAGCAATCTCACTGATTCTACCTTCCCAAGGCCATTTAGTCTACCTGCTCTGAATTGCAAACAAAAGCAGATGACCGCAACAAAGAAAGGCAAGTGGCAGAGAACTAGAGATAGTTACCATATAGCTCCACCATGCAGCTGCCAGATCTCTGGTAACACTATCTTAACACAACATCAAAGGATGGAGTTAGCCATAGTTCACCATCTCTATTTCTCAGAAACCTGCTAGAATCCAAGAACACTTTGCAAAAAAGGAGCAATAAACAATTAAGGGAAGGGAGGATAAAAATGGTTGCATCTACTTCAGTTGCTCGGTTCTTCTCTTTAAAAATAAATGAGTGACACATGAACAAAAAATGGTATAGCAGAGTTGGAAGAGACCCTAGAGGTCTTCTAGTCCAACTCCTTGCTCAAGCAGGAAACCCTACACCACTTCAATCAAATGGTTGTCCAATCTCTTTTTAAAAACCTCCAGTGTGGGAGCATTCACAATTTCTGGAGACAAGTCGGTCCGTTGATTAATTGTTCTAACTGTCAGAAAATTTCTCCTTACGGTAGTTCTAGGTAGCTTCTCCCCTTGCTTGGTTTCTACCCATTGCTTCTTGACCTGCCTTTAGGTCCTTTGGAGAATAGGTTGACCCCCTCTTCTTTGCAGCAGCCCCTTAGATATTAGAACACTGCTATCATGTTCTAGTCCTTCTTTACATTAAACTAAAAGGTAAAGGTTCCCCTCGCACATATGTGCTAGTCGTTCCCGACTCTAGGGGGCGGTGCTCATCTCCGCTTCAAAGCCGAAGGGCCAGCGCTATCCAAAGACGTCTCTGTTGTCAACGCCGAAGGCGCACAGAATGCTGTTACCTTCCCACCAAAGTTGGTGCCTATTTTTCTACTTGCATTTTTACATGCTTTCGAACTGCTAGGTTGGCAGAAGCTGGGACAAGTAATGGGAGCTCACTCTGTTATGCGGCACTAGGGATTCCAACTGCCAGCCTTTCTGATCAACAAGCCCAGTGTCTTAGCCACTGAGCCACAGCATCCCTTACCTTTATATTAAACTAAACATACTCAATTCCTGCAAGCATTCTTCGTGTCCCCAAATGTTTTCAAACAGGCCACATATTGTCAGCAAGACTCTATTTTCAGAATTTTAAAAAATGTTTTTTTTCACCCATTGCAGAGTTTTTCTTTCGCGTGCAGACAAAAATTAAGTGGTTAAATATCTTAATGTTCTCTGTTTTGTTTGGATCCTGCTTTTTTAAAAGGTGAGTTTCCTATCAATTTCCAGTCTTCTAGTCATCGGGGGTGGAGGGTGGGGGCAATGTCAAAAGAGATCTCTCCGATGTAATAATTGGTTACATCACTTCAGTTGATGCAGTTGTAGTTTTTGTCATAACTGGGCTAAACACCAGGCATGGCTGCACCTCGGTGCAATTCAATGCCAGCTTTTTAATTTATCAGCCACGTTCTGTGATGATATTTAAAAATATAGCTCTCTTGATGCACTACATCAAAGGCAAACAATGAGGCCATAACTACCCATCCAACTCTGCAGCTGCAAGAGCAGTTAATAATAAAAAAAACCTTGTTTAGCTTTTCCACATCACCATTCTTCTTCTACAATCTAGTTAAGCACCCCCATCTGGCAACTGACATCTTCCTTGGGTCACTTCTTGCTTGACAGAGGGGGAACAACACCAAACAGCTGATTAAGAAGCATTCGAATGAAACCTGGTAAAGTTTCAAGATTAGTGGATACACGGCAGGCTAGGTTTGGTGGATCTGTGCCCATTTTACCAGATGTCTGAACATGTTGCTGTCAGCCAGCTGCCTTCCCTGACCTTTATCGCCTTGGAGAAGAAGCATCATTAAAAAAAGAAAAGAAAATCAAAATATAACTAAGTCAGGAGGAGGGAGAGCCAGAATAATTCTCGGCGATTTGCAAAATCTCAATAAAGGTTTCCCAGTTGCAATGGATGGCTGTGAAAGTTGGACCATAAGGAAGGCTGAGCGCCAAAGAATGGAGGCATTTGAACTATGGTGCTGGAGAAGACTCCTGCGAGTCCCTTGGACTGCAAGGTGATCAAACCGGTCAGTCCTAGAGGAGATCAACCCTGACTGCTCTTTAGAAGGCCAGATCCTGAAGATGAAACTCAAATACTTTGGCCACCTAATGAGAAGGAAGGACTCACTGGAGAAGAGCCTCATGCTGGGAATGATTGAGGGCAAGAGAAGAAAGGGACAACAGAGAATGAGGTGGCTGGATGGAGTCACTGAAGCAGTAGGCATGATCTTAAATGGGCTTCAGAGGATGGTAGAGGACAGGAAGGCCTGGAGGAACAGCAAACATCACTTTTTCAGTGCTGTTATAACTTTGAACAGTCACAAAACAAATGGTTGTAAGTCAAGGACTACCTGTAGCTTAGGTAAATCAGATTTGGGATTTAGCATGTTGTAGGAATTCAACCAACATATTCATATTCAACCAGGATTTCAAAATAAAAAATAATATTGCTCAAACCATTTCTTAGATACCCATTTCTCTGCCAATATCAAAGAGGATGCCGGCATAGTAATAGCACTTAGACTTATATAGTACTTAGACTTAAAACGGGACCCCCATCTAACAAAATGAATTCCAATGTAGAGAAAAAATAAAGTCTTACATTTAAGCAAAAACAACCAAAAGCACACATGTAGACTGGTGAAACCAGGCTAAATAGCAGTAATACTTTGACCACCTAATGAAAAGCAAGGACTCATTGGAGAAGAGTCTCATGCTGGGAACAATGGAGGGCAAAAGAAGAAGGGGATGGCAGAGAATGAGGTGGCTGGATGGAGTCACTGAAGCAGTCGCCATGAGCTTAAATGGCCTCCAGAGGATGGTAGAGGACAGGAAGGCCTGAAGGAACATTGTCCATGGAGTTGCGATAGGTCGGACACGACTTTGCAACTAACAACAAAAACAACTTCCTAGATAATCAGTTATTGCAACTGATTGCTTATATATTTACTTTTCTTCTGTCTCGTTCTTATCCTACCCTAAATAAATAAATAAATCAGTCATTTCAACTACAGGCAGCCCTGGATCCACAACAGTTCGTTTAGTGACAGTTCAAAGTTACAACAGCCCTGACAAAAATGACATAGGACTGTTTTACGCAGTTACAACCTTTTTTTGCAGCTTCCCCACAATCATGTGATCAAAATTCAGGCAATTGGTCCATATTTACGGCGGTCGCAGTGTCCCGAGATCACATGATCCCCTTTTGCGACCTTCTGATGAGCAAAGTCAATGGAGGGGAAAGCCAGATTCACTTAACAGCCAGGTTACTAACTTATCAACTGCAGTGATTCACTGAACAACTAAGGTAAGAAAAGTCGTAAAACGAGGCAAAACGCGACTTAACAAATATCTCACTTAAGAAGAGAAATCTTGGCCTCAATGTGATCGTAAGTCGAGGACTACCTGAACTCTTATCTTGGGGGAATCCATTACCAAAGAACACGGTGATACCCATTAACATGAATGGCTTTAAAAGAAAATTGTATAAATTCAAGAAAGACATGTCTATCAAGAGCTATTAATCTTAATATTACCTCCAGGTTGCTAACAAGTGTTACCAAGGGCTATAAATGTATAAAGGCACAATGTTATCTCCCAGTTGGGAACAGCACTTCAGAACAGTTTGGGACGACTTCCGGTTCCTGCTGGCGACGGACGTGTTGTCCGCTGCTCATCTCCCTGGGTCGCTCCGTAAGGAGCACAGGGAGCCCTGGAGGGGTCCCCTGCCGATGGGCGGCTTGCTGAAGCCCCCCGGAATCAGCGGCAGCCGGCGGGGGTGCTTTTCAGCTTTGCCTAGGAGCCAGGGAGCGGAGGGGGGGGCGAGGGACACGTTGTGCTGCTCGCTCTTTTGTCGAATGGCTCCGGAAGAAAGAGAGTATTTGGAGAAGCGTGGCTGGATCCTGGTGGTGGGGGACCCATCCTGAACTCTCTGATTGTTTAAAAGAAAAGCAGCAGACTTCTGTAAGTTCTGTGTTCAACCTATTTGAATGGAGATTAGAGGGAGATGTTTCTTTCTTCTACCCCCCATCACTTGAGCTAGCTAACTGAGAAAGATCGTTTCACAACTGCTAGAAATGACTGTGGAGCCGTTTTTCCTTTAAAAGCTTTGATAGAGATTTCCATTTTCTTTCTCCCTGTGGAAAGAGGAGCCAAGATGGCGCCCGCCCTTCTTTGTTTGTCTACTTATAAATGAAGCCTGCCCTTTGAAACTACCTTCAGCCTTATTACTCTCTCTGAGGGAAACCAAGACCCCTCCCTGATATGTGGCTCTTCTGAATTTTGACTATTTGATCCCCTTCTTTTGGTGCCTTGGAACTGTGAACTGTCACTTTCGGCTCTGTTTGCCTCTTGGGATCAGCACAGCTGTGCAATCCTCGGATGCCATCTTGGGAAAAGACTTACATCTCTGAATTTTAAACAAATGGGGCCTAAGAAACCACCGATGGGCAAGTCACTTTTGGCCCCCTCATCTGCCTCCTCCAGTCCCAGTATGCAACAAACGAAAATTACCTCACTGTTACAGCAAGAGGGGACTGGAGAGGGACCAAAAGAAACTATCTGTCTCTCAAAATGTTTCAAGAACTTATGAGGGGTCAAAATGAATTGAAAAAAAGAAATGACAGAGCTTAAAGAGGAACTCAGAGATGTTAAACATCATATTGCAGAAAATAAACAAAGGATTGTGGTGTTGGAGGAAGGAGCAGCTGGGTTGGGGGAAGAGATTAAAAACAATCCAGAAGGGAAATGTAGACTTGGAAAACTTTTTGGCAAAAATAGAATTTGAAAGAATGTCCTTTTTTCTTAGATTCCAGAACCTACCAGAGACAGAAAATGAAGACCTTAAGGATATCATGAGTACAATCTTAGCAGATTATATTAAGAGGGATAAAAAACAGCTGTGGTGGGATATGGACCTAGTTTATAGGATAAATTCAGCATATGCTAGAAGTCATAATGTTCCAAGGGAGGTACATGTTAAATTTCTCAGGACCACAAGGGATGAGGTGCTTGGGACCCAAAGGGAGAGACCATTGAAATATAAAGATGAAGAAATCACCATCCATAAGCAGATTCCAAAAAAGATAAGAGAGAGAAGGAAGAAGTATTCCTCCTTATCAAAGAAACTATACAACAAAGGAATTTGGGTTTAGATGGTTATTGCCAGAAGGAATGTTGATCTTCTGGGAGGGAAACAGGATTAAAATTAATACAGTGCAGGAGGTGAAAGTCTTCATTAAGAAGCATTTTCCCCTCCAGAGGACGAACACAGCGAAGGTAGCGGAAGGGACAGTAAGGTGGCAAGATAAGAAGGAGGGGGGGGACTGAGGCTTCCTCTGGGGACAGGGAGGAAGAAGCAATATCGAAAAGGCTCAGATCACAAAAATAAAAGTATTTGAAATAAATAGCAATTGGTGATACTCTAGAAAGTGACAAAGGAAAATGAATGAACACATGGTTGACAATATAGAATAAGACCTTGTTTTCTGCTATATCTTTTGTCTTTTGTTTTTAAGATTGTAAAAATTGTGAGTTTTGGATGGGTTTCTATCACTAGTGTGGGAGCTGCCAAATTTTTTTGTATCCCTTACCTTTCCCCATATATGTATAAAAACCAATATTTTTTTTGAAAAAAA
>JAKRSK010005780.1:0-142500 GCA_029891615.1 Natrix natrix natrix
GCACAGTAATGGGGGACTTTCCAACTGTCCAGCCCCCCAAACGGCGCGGTGACAGATCGGAGTCCTACTCTCTCGCAACCTACAGTGGGAGATCAAAAAGGCCCTTAACGAGTTTTATTTGTCTTTCATCTAATACGTCGTCCTTTCTGTCAAACTCACTTATGGTCAGTGCAGCTCCTCAAAAAGCAGTTTAAAAACTACCACAACACATTAATCGAATACGTCTGTGGTGTGTAGTGGTCTGAAAAAGCGTAACGTTTGTCACATATTGAAAATAAAGTAGCCTTGGTCAGGAGGGGAAAACACACAATCTTTATAATTAAAAAGAGGCGCAGTTCCGAATGTGAAGAAAGCTAAGTATTTACATTCTGTTCAAATCGTGATGAAGACTAAAATCTGAGAGCTATAAAGGATTTGGCACACACTTCGTTTAACTTGCAGGGTAAAAAACAGCGTGCAGGACTGACCATGGTAAGGAAAGCTAATATATCTCGCTTCATGGATGAAAGCCCTAAATGTGAAGCAACGGATCACACACTTGTGGTGTGCCTTTCTTTTTTTTCATCCCCTAGATGTTTTTTACAATAGAAGAACAGCCACTTGTTTCAAATATTAAAAGGATATAAAAGATTAAGTATTAAATTTTACCCACTTCGGAATTATCTATATGTGGCGGGATTCTCCAAAAGGACAAGCAAGTTAGTTGTGGATATATATCCCTAAATGGCTGGAAAAACTGTGATAACACAAACACACAGACCTAAAACCAGAGATATTCTTTGTTGGGCTCGTTCTAGGAAATTACAAATAAAGGAATTATAATGTGTAATTCTACTTATTGTAATAGCAGCTAGGGATTGTATTTTGCACAATAATTGGAAAAATGAAGGGATGTAAGAAACCCAGAGATGTGAATATAATTTTAAAAATATGGAATGTGCAGGAAAAATGGTTAGGTGTTAAGTGTTTAATTAAAAATGAATAAAAATGACAACCATCGGGAGGTTATTTTTACAACATGTGTTAGTCCTCAGTATAACAAGGTTGATGGTTGGAAAATTTTGTGAAAATGTGGTGATTACATGAGGAAAGACAATTTAAAGTGGCCTTGCAGGTACAAATTACTACTTAATTGTCTTTGGTCTTATCCACACTTGAGATAACCAATATGGCAAAGATATTAGCTTCTTTACAATAAATGCTTGTTATTAGTCTCACACTATAGTGTATAATCGATCTGTTTGCAAACGATGGTGATGATGTTTTTACTTAGTGTTAAAACACTTTCCAGCCCGACTCCTCGACAAGAATCTTTCTCTCCTCAGTACATGGAGGACGTGAGGAGGCATGGGGGCTGCTGGAGGGCAAAGCCAGCCCCCACACTTTGCTGTCGTGCCAACAGTTAAGGGTCTCCGTGCCGGGAGGCCAAAGTCCCACTTTCTCGCTGCAGAGAAGAAGGTCAGCTGGTGGAGAAGGCCAGGCCCATCCCTTTCTCCAGGCTGCGGCAAGACCAGAAGGAAAACAAAAAGCTGTTGCAGTTATCATCTTGACCCGGTATACTTGTAATGTAATCGCTAACTTATTTTTTTTTTGAAAGTATGTGTCTCTCGTGATTTGTTGAAAGGGCAGGTGGGGGAAGGAAGCAAAAATAGTTTTTATTCCTTTCCCCTCAAAAGTCGAAGAGGCTGCCCAAATTAATTCAACAAGGACAGAGATTCTCGGAAGTAGAGAGAAAAAATAAAAATTGTTGAATAAACTTTTTGTGAGCAAAGTTCTGTGGAAATTATTTTCTCAACCCTCCGGGACTAATGCAGATGGAGGAAGACAATTTTTAAAAAAGGACATCTTGTTACACATCAAACACCCAAAATATGAAGAATAAGTGAACAGTCTTAATACATGAGAGCAAAGATGACATTGGTGCAGTTACTGAAATACGGTGGGAAGAAAACCAGGAGGATTTAAAATGTTCAAAACAGGCCTAATAAAAAGAGGAGGAGGAGTTGCACTAAACCTTAGAAAGACCTAGAAAACATGCAAAAGGAAAGAAAACCACACTTGAATGCACTTGGGCTAATATGAAAGGAAAACTGAATGAGATGCCATAGGTATACTCCGGACTACCCAATCAGAGAGGAACTAGATCAGGGGTATCAAATTCAAGGGTGCTTGTATATGGCCCATGCGGGTGTACCTGGAAACAACAAAGGAAATTGGCCCACTGTGTGCAGGAATGTGTGCAGCTCCTACTGGGCCCCGTTTTCAGCGGTGATGGCCTCCTGCAGTCTCCTCTGCCAGGAACAAATGTGCCCCCCACAGCTCCATTTTTTCACCTTGAGTGCTAAGCAAAAAAACTAAAAGCAAAAGAATTGTTCCCCCTTTTGCATTTGAGCATGCAAGAAGGGACATGAAAGGGAAAGAAGAGTGGAAAAGAGGGCAAGGGAAGGAAAAATAAGGAAAGGGGAAGGAAGGAAGAATGAAGAGGGAAGGAAAAAGAAGGGAGGGAGGAAGATTATAATGATGAGAGGAGGGTTATGAGGGAAGTCCTCCGCCTTGGTCACTTAGCCACCCCAGGTTTGTGGGATTGACTTGGGTTGTGCTCAGCGCTTGGTCTCGTGAACTCATGGTCTGACAGGGCATAAGTGCGGTTTGGTCCGTAAGGAACCTTGATTCCTTTGGGAATGGTGATAATTATAACTCCTTATGTGTACTTTTACGTGTAACTAATTATCTTTTGGTGCTTTATGACATTTCATGTGTATTGAAAAAAATAGAGTGTGCCGGGCTTTGCCCTGGGCTACTCATACCCTAGGACAATCCTTGGTGTCCGAGTCTTTCATGGTAGCCGGAAATCACCACAAGTGGAGACCCCCCCGACGTGATTGGAAAGGGAAAATCACAACGGGATTCCCCCCAATGCGTCCACCTTCCACCCTACCTACTTTCGCCAGGGACTTGGAACAGAGCTCTCCATCAGCTGTGTGCGGTCGACTCTGAATCTACGTAAGTAAATAATGGGTGGATGATCTCCTCATCAGTTCAGTTAGAACACGTCAAGGAGATAATAGAGATAACTAGGCGAAATTACTTTTATTTTCAGCTTTAATGGGAAAGCAGGTCATTGAAAAGAGAAAGAAATAAAACTGATTAAGGAGAGAAACGGCTTGGAGCTGGGAAGAGATTTCCTGGCACGTTAAAAAAAGTTTCATCCTTGCCTTTATTAGTGTGTCTAAATGATTTTACCTGTTCATTTCTTTCCTGAAGCATCGTGAATCCAGACTCCCATTTCTCATCTGTGATATTCCCATACATGTTTATCTACTGTTTAGTAACTGATGGTTCTTAATTTTTCAAACACTCTGTCTGCAAGCTATCTCCCCCCCCCCCACGCTCCTATACCACTAATCCTCCAACAATGCCTTTTCTGGGGGGAGGGAACCTTGTTCTCCTGTCTTTCAGCCCTAGAAGATTGTACTCTTCAGGTGAGTATAGATTTTTTTTCTCCTTTTAGGGGATAAGGAGGAGAGTGTTGCCTTGTGTGTGCATGTATGAAATGAAGGAAATTCCTACTAAAGGTTTGCCTTCAACCTGAGTAAAAAGAACCTCTGCACATTTTATCTCGAGCCAACCCTACTCAGATTGGTCCTAAAAGTAAAACCTGGCTCTCCAGAAGACAGCTTTGATTTAGATTTATGTCAACAAATTTGACTGATATTATCTTGGCCATGTGTGTGTGTGTGTCTATCCATTTCCAGACCTGGAGGGAAGTTGAGATCCTTTATTCAATTACGAAAATGGAGGCTCATTGGCTTAATGTACAGCTCCCTGAAATAATTGTATTAACTGCTTTGACATGAAGAAAGAATGAAATGGGATTTTTGTATGTGCAAATTACTAGATTGGCAGTGCAAATGTGAGTCATGTTGATGGTTACAAGTTGGTATGAATGTAGTTTGATTCTCTTTTCATATAAAGAACAGTAAGTTACAAAAATGTTTATTCTAAAGGAATGTGTGTGTAATGCATGTGTGTTCATCATTTCAAAACCTGAAGGGAGGGTGAGATCCTCTAATAAAAGACAAATGAAGCTTGGTGGCTTGTGAAAAAAGAAAAAAAAAAAAAAAAAAAAAGGCTTTCTGAAATACCTATGATTGTTTGTGCATGAGCAAGCATGAAGTTGGTCTGCTTGCAGTATGAATGTGAGTATGTGTCCCTCATGCCCCAGGGAGTGATAAGTGAATGGATCCAGAGATCCACGTGATTGCCTGTGTGAATTTCCCCCTCCCCCCGCTCTTCCTTCTGGGTCATTCTTTGGAGGGAAGCAGGAAAAGGGAGAATGATTGTCTGCTCATTTTTACCATGATGTGTGTGTATGAAACGCCCCAGTGATACCTGTGAATGCCTCTAAGATGCAGTTGGTCATGGATACGGCTTGCCTCCAGGGGTTGTGAATGCCCCAACACTGGATGTCTTTGAGAGGATGTTTGAATGGTTATTTGTCTGAAATTGGTATAGGGTTTCCTGCCTAGGCAGGGGTGGTTGGACTAGAGGACCTCCAGGGTCCCTTCCAAGCTCTACTATTGTATTGTATTTGTATTGTGCAGAATTGTTCCCGTAACAATTATAGAACCTGGCATGTAAATTGTTTACAATTTTTTTATGCTCCAAATTTCTTTGTTTATATGTACAACGGAGGTATTTTGGCTAATTAATTGTTATGGCAGCTATCGAGGGAACCTTTGTTTGGGGTTCGTCGCGATCTGTGCTCTGCCAACTACTTAAAGCTTTTTTATTTGAGCTGTATTTTGTTTCTCTTTCGTGCCCCTTGCCACCAGTTTGAAAATGATTAATGTGATTGTTGAGCATTCGCATTTGGTGGTTTGGGCGTATCACTTGGTCTGCTTATTTCGTTTTAGATTATCGACGATTTAACCATATAAAGACTTCCGTTTTGTAAAGATTCGTCTTGCCTCCATTATTATTGTTTTTTACGGCAGTTGTTGAATTAATGACCTTGGGTTTGTTGTAGAATTTGGGACCGATTTCAATTATTATTAAGTTTTCCTATTCCAAAATCTGATTTTTAAATTTTGTTTTCTGAATAACTATCTTTCTTCAGTGTGCTTTTAACTGGCACGTGTGTGGTCTGTATTTTCATCTCATTTGCCATGAAGGTTCCTTTGGCTTGCCTCCGTTTAAGGACTTCTGTCATTTCTACTACCCTCCGCAATACCTGTTGTTCTTGCGTCACTAAAATGTTTGTCTGTTGCTATTTTAACTTTTCCCACATCTTTTTTAAACAAACTTTTTTAACTATATTTTCTGACTGTTCATGATGTGGTGTCAACTTGACGTTTTTAATGTTCTAGGTAATTTTTTCAACTATGTTTTTGCTCTTCAGATATTTTTTTGGGATGATTTTTTCATTCATCAATATGCCTGGGTGGGGACTGGCACAATTTTGGCCATAATGCCACTCAACCAGGGTCAAGCAAATTGTTTCATCTTGCCCCCCAGTGTTTTGGGGCAATATCCCCACTCTGGGCCAAAAGACAAACGGACACTTAATCCCCATCGATTTGGCCTCTGATCTCTTTATGGCCAAATGGATGTCACCCTATTGTTTCCTTTTATGGCTCCTTAGACGTAAAATTCAATTTTTCTATTTTTTTTGGCCCAACATTTTAATTGAGATGAAGTAACAGCTATATTCATGTTTTTTTTCTCCACCTTTTTTCAGCCTTTAACTTGCCCTTGGCGCAAACTTTTCTTTTATAATGACTGAATATTCGCGCGCCTGGCCATATTTTTTCATTGGCCATATCTGTTTGTAATCTGTAGTACTACCTTGGAATCATCTATTTTTATTTCTTGGGAGTTTTTTTTCCCGCTTAATGTGGTCCTTAGGGACTGTCTTCTCAAACATATTAAAAAAGGAGGGATTTTTCGGGTACCTTAAACAATTTGGTGCTACCACCCAATTTGGCGAATTATTCTTGGCATAGGTTAACATAACTAGACTTTTAAAAAGTTTGTTTTGCCCTCCCCCCGCAAGGGGGGACCCGAGTGCACATGCTGTGTTTTGCTCTCTCCCTGATCCTTTGTGGCATTCTAGTATACAATGACCAGTTTCTCAAACATCCAGTATCCAGTCGATGACCAAGGAATGAACCTTTAAACAGACATGCAGCAGTGCGGCCAATATCGGATCCTTGAACCCAAAACAGCTTGTCCAGTGATCGTGAAAGAAAATCCAAAAACCAACCAAAGCAGTGACGGAAAAACAAATTGACCATGTGGAACTAATCGCGGCTGCCATTTTTGTCGCCAATTCCTCCACTAGATCATCATTTGTTTGTTTATGCTTTACTTGTTCTCTGTCTTCTCACGCCGAAAACTCATTTGAAAACATGTGGACGGTAATTAAAATTTCTATGTGGTGCAACCTAACAATCCTCACACACGTGTCTTGAACTGTACACTGAAACTTTTGCTTTCCTTATCATTGCATTGGATCACTGTTTGCTATACTTGCCTGCAGTAATTCAACACTTCATTGGTTCGAATTATAGAAGCTATCCTTCTCATTGAGGATTAATTGCTTATGATCCTCCACCTGATGCAATTGCTTTGTATACTCCCTATAGTAGCAGTTCCTGAAAATGTAACATGTGCTACAAGTAGTTAACTGTATATCTTTATGTAAAAAGCCTCACTGTTTCCTTATTAGTTCACCTGCTTTATATTGGTACCGCTTTGAGCGAGATTTCCTTTACACTTTGCTTATGTTTGGCTTCTGCAAGGATGGTTTTTTACATTGGTTACGAAATTTTTAATTTACATTTCTGTTAATATTAGTGAGTCACAATCTTGCTTTAGCTAAGTTATTTCTTGTGTTGCTTTCCAAACAGCAACTTCAGACAACACCTGTGACTTCGGAGACTAATGTGGGTTGTTATGTAATTTGGTCTAATAGTTGTAATTTTTGTGATTGTATTATAATCTTTCAGATGCGATATCCAGAACCTATCCAGTACCAATTTCGAATATTTTATCAAGCAATTTGGGCCTTTGATTTGATAAAATTGATGACCCTAGGATCCCTGGAATGGGATAGCTTTTTACCCCACTGGTCTGATTGGCGGAAATGCAATTTTGAGTATATTTAGTCCTTCATTGTGTGGCTAGAGGGTATCCTTTTACGTAAATGACATGTGTAGGTAAGCTACCAAATGATCTCAGTAATTCTGGTTAAATCATTGGACAGCCTATAAGACATCACCTAATGTAGCAGAAAACCCAGATGTGGAGTACAAGCTATGGTCCTCGAGTAGCCTGTTATTTTTTAGCTTAAACCAAAAACAATAATTTGTTCTTGTTGTTTTATTCAATGTATTCCGTCTTTGATGTCTGTATGTAGGAATATGGTATCTGGAGAAAAAGGACAATTATGTACTCAAGCAGCCCAAGATGAGCTTATGAAAATCACAACATTTGCAAGTGAAGGAAAAAAAAAGGGGGAGTTGTGGGATTGAATTGGTTGTGCTCTTGGTCAACGTACTCATGTCTGACAGGATATGTGGATTGTCTGTAAGGAACCTTGATTCTTTTGAATGGTGATAATTAACCCTTATGTGTACTTTTTACGTGTAACTAATATCTTTGGTGCTTTAGACTTTCATGGGTATTGAATAAATAGAGTGTAGCCGGGCGGGCTTTGCCCAGGGCTAACACTCATGACCTAGGGACAATCATGTGTGTCCGACTCTTTCATGGGTAGCGGGGGTAGGAAATCACCACACAGGTTACCCCCCAAACAGAATGTGACCATAGGATGGCCACACCTAACCCTGAAAACAAACACCACGCACACCCCAGGTCAAACCCAACCATGATGCGGGCTCCTGAATGAAATCGGTCTGACATCAGGAACTCAGAGAATCTTTTGGCTAATTATTTAGTTGTTGAGAAGAACAGAAATGCTTTCACTAGTCCTTTGACAACTGGGAGAATACATAGAGTCTCTGACTAATGGGAGATCCAAGAGGTCCCTATGAGTCTTATTCTATTTAAAACATTCTTATAACTGCCCATCTTTCAGTCAGTCTCTGCAGTCACAAAAACCAGTTTTAAAAAAACTATAAACAACACATAAAAACATAAAACATTGAAAATAAAAACCAACAACAAAAAGACTGGGCATCAATCCAGGCCAACTTTCTCATTGTCTGATCTCCCAGCGCCTGGGGAAAAGCCAGGGGTTTAAACGCTAAAAGTCCCTTTGAGAATATGGCTGGTATCTCACAAAGGTTTGTTGGCCTTCAAGAGTCCCCTCGTTGCGGTTTCTGCTGGAAGAGGAATCCAATTGACAGAAGTTTCAGGTATCTGGGAGAGTCTCTACCGACATTTGTAAAACCAACATAGATTGTATCAAAACAATGACAGGGAGAAGCTCTTTTTAGACCACACAACAATAAAAGCCAAATTAGCCTTAGATTCAACCAGGGCACACTTGCTTCAATTAGGATCTGAGTGGGATGATTATTTAAAGGCAATTTATTAGAGGATTGTAGCAAAGAGATTTCCATCAATGAAAAGAGGGAATCCAGGACAAAAAAATTGGGTTTCATTTTATACTCCATACAGTAGAAAAAGTAGAAAAGAGAGAGTTGATTGCATGAAAGAAATCATCCTGCTAAGTTGCATTTACATCAAAGCCATGGACGGTAACGTCCCATAATATTAAGCATAAACAACTGAAATGAGCATTGCATTAAAAGAAACATTCACATGGGAAACGGCATCATGAGTCAACCTAAAGTCTCTTCTGAAAAAGTACAATTTCAGGAGGTTTGAAACAACATGTACAATTGAAAAAGTACTTTATTATTCAGCCTGAGACAGTCCCTTACTTGGCAGTTATTATTTACATTCTTAATATCTTCTTTAACTCACCCAGCCCCCTATTGGAATTATTACAATTTATTATCATGGATGTCCTTATTCTGTTGCTTTTGTAGGTACACTGCGAGCTTTTGCACTCCGAGAGAAATTCCTAGCGTGTTTATTCACACTTGGCCAAATTGAATATGTGATTGAATTCAATTCCTTAAAAACACACTGTGACTAAAGATTCTTCTCACACTCAGGCATGTTTATCATTTTTTTCTCCCACGTGAATTCTTTTGGTGTCTATGGAGCTTTCTATGCTCAGTAGTCACTATATTGCCAAAGTATTCGCTCACCCATCCAAATAATCAGAATCGAGTGTTCCAATCACTTCCATAGACACAGGTGTATAAAATCAAGTACCTTGGCATGCAGGCTGTTTTTACAAACATTTGTGAAAGAATTGGTCGCTCTCTGGAGCTCAGTGAATTCCAGCGTGGGAACTGTGAATGGATGCCATCTGTGTAACAAATCCAATTGTGAAATTTCCTCGCTCCTAAATATTCCACAGTCAACTGTCAGCTGTACTATAAGAACATGGAAATGTTTGGGAATGACAGCAAATCAGCCACGAAGTGGTAGCCCACGTAACACTCCGTCCACATCAATGTGTGACCTCACAAATGCGCTTCTGGAAGAATGGTCAAAAATTCCCATAAACAGACTCCTGAACCTAGTGGAGAAGCTTCCCAGAAGCGTTGAAGCTGTTATAGGCTGCCAAGGGTGGGACGAACGTCCATATTGAACCTATGGATTAGGAATGGGATTTCACTTGTAGTAAGTTCATATACGAATAAAGGCAGGAGTGAATACATTTGGCAACAGAGTGTAGTTCTGTCCACACTCAAGCATTTACGTGGTTTTTTCTCCTTGTGTGGATTCTTTTGATGTTGACAGAGGTGTGAAGTACTAGTGAAGTTCTTTCCACACTGGAGACATTGATATGGTTTTTTCTCCTATTGTGAATTCTTTGATGGATATCTAGACTTTCCCCTTTGACTGAAGCTCATTCCCCACTCCACACATTTATTTGGGTTTTCTTCCCAATGGATCCTTTGATCTTCATAAAGGTGGATCCTCTCACTGAAGCTCTTTCCACACTCCAGGCATTTGTGAGGTTTTTCTCCTGTGTGGATTGTTAGATGCCTTTGAAGATGTACATTAGTTTTGAAAGATGTTCACATTCCAGGCACTGATATTTCTCTTTCTCCCTCCTGGATCCATTTGGGAAATCCAGGGTCTTCCCTAGGACCCTCCGTCCTCCAGGCATATATTTTGGTTTCTCCTCTCCAATGGATCCTTTGATGTCTATAAAGGTTGCCCCTCTCACTGAAGCTCTTTCCACACTCCAGGCATTTATGAGGTTTCTCTCCTGTGTGGCTCCTTTGATGGTTATAAAGGCTGCTCCTCCGACTGAAGCTCTTTCCCACACTCCAGACATTTATGAGGTTTTTCTCCTGTGTGGGATCCTTTGATGTGTATAAAGGTTGCCCATCTGACTGAAGCTCTTTCCACACTCCAAGCATTTATGAGGTTTCTCTCCTGTGTGGCTCCTTTGATGGTTATAAAGGCTGCTCCTCCGACTGAAGCTCTTTCCACACGCCAGGCATTTATGAGATTTTTTCTCCTGTGTGGATCCTTTGATGTTTATAAAGGTGGCTCCTCTGATTGAAGCTCTTTTCCACACGCCAGGCATTTATGAGGTGTTTTTCTCCTGTATGGATCCTTTGATGTTTTATAAAGGTTGCCCCTATGACTGAAGCTCTTTCCACACTCCAGGCATTTATGAGGTTTTTCTCCTGAGTGGATCCTTTGGATGTTTATAAAGGTCGCTCCTCCGACTGAAGCTCTTTCCACATTCCAGGCATTTATGAGGTTTTTTCTCCTGAGTGGTGCCTTTGATGTATGTAAAGGTGGCTCCTCCGACTGAAGCTCTTTCCAAACTCCAGATATTTATCAGGTTTTTCTCCTATGTGGATCCTTTGGATGGCTATAAAGGTTGCTCCTCTGACTGAAGCTCTTTTCACACTCCATGCATTTTATGAGGTTTTTTCTCCTGAGTGGATCCTTTGATGTCTATAAAGGTTGCTCCTCTGACTGAAACTCTTTCCACACCTCCCAGGCAAGTATGAGGTTTTTCTCCTGTGTGGATCCTTTGATGTATATAAAGGTCTGCTCCTCAGACTGAAGCTCTTTCCACACTCCAGACATTTATGAGGTTTTTCACTTGTGTGGCTACTTTGATGTATATAAAGGCTGGTTCCTCAGAGTGAAGCTGTTTTCCACACTCCAAGCATTTTATGATGGTTTTTCACTTGTGTGGCTACTTTGATGTATATAAAGGCTGGTCCTCAGAGTGAAGCTCTTTCCACACTCCAGGCATTTATGAGGTTTCTCTCCTGACGTGGATCCTTTGATGTGTATAAAGGTTGCTCCTCTGACTGAAGCTCTTTCCACACTCCAGACATTTATGAGGTTTTTCTCCTGAGTGGATCCTTTGATGTTTATAAAGGTTGCTCCTGCAACTGAAGCTCTTTCCACATTCCAGGCATTTATGAGGATTTTCTCCTGAGTGGATCCTTTGATGTTTATAAAGGTCGCTCCTCCCGACTGAAGCTCTTTCCACACTCCCAGGCATTTATGAGGTTTTTCTCCTGTGTGGATCCTTTTGATGGTTATAAAGGTCGCTCCTCCGACTGAAGCTCTTTCCACACTCCAGACATTTATGAGGTTTCTCTCCTGTTGTGAATCCCTTTGATGGGTTATAAAGGTGGCTACTCTGACTGAAGCTCTTTTCACACTCCATGCATTTATGAGGTTTTTCTCCTGTGTGGATCCTTTGATGTGTATAAAGGTGGCTACTCTGACTGAAGCTCTTTTTCACCACTCCATGCATTTATGAGGTTTTTCTCCTGTGTGGATCCTTTGATGTGTATAAAAGGTGGCCACTCTGGCTGAAGCTCTTTCCACACTCCATGCATTTATGAGGTTTTTCTCCTGTGTGGATCCTTTGATGTGTATAAAGGTTGCCCCTTTGGCTGAAGCTCTTTCCCCACACTCCAGACCATTTATGAGGTTTGTCTCACCGTGTGGACCTTTAGGTGTCTTTGAAGATATTTCTCTTCTTCCTCCTGGATCCTGTGGGGATTCCGGGTCTTCCGAAGGACCCTCCGCCCTCCAGGACCAGTCTTGGTGTCTCTGCACCTGTTCTGTCCTGCTCCCCGCATTCGCCCTCCAGGCAGCCGTCTTTTCCCGGCGTCCTCTCTGCACCGCCGGAGACATCCGACCTTTCTGCGCCGTCTCCCGGGAAGCCGCACAGGGATCTCCTGATGTCAGGCAGTGCTTCTTTCCTTTCCCAGCCGGCTTTTCCGTCCTCGCTGCAGGGGAGAGAGAGAGGCGGTCACGACTGCGCCCCCTTCCTCGCAGGAAAAGCCCAGGCCGAAGCCTCCACCTCCCACGGGCCTTCCCTCTCAGGGTCCCCCTGACCCGTCAGACCAGGCCTCAGGAGCCCGACCTCTCCCTGCTCACATCTCCCTTCTCCCAGATGAACCTCTCAGCAACTCCCTTGCGCCCTACCTGCCTCAGGCCGCATGCTACCCTTAATAGACTATTTCTTTCTCTGGTCGCTTCTCTGTATCCGAAATTGAGGACCAGGACCGGCCTCTGTCCCGTTTTCTCGGCCAAGCTCACGCCTCTTCCTCTCCTGGCACCGCCCCCTGCAGCTCTCTTGGTCCGGTTGCTAGAAGTAGGGAAGAAAGCGCTTTTTCCTGCCAGATCGTGTCATTTGCATCGGGGAAACACTTCTACGCTCATCCTTTCTGCAGCCCCGGAGCCTCCCGGCCTTTCCCCGCTGCCCTCCTGGGGAAGCTGTGTTGGGACCAGGCAGGGCTGATTCCCGCGGAGCCCGCTCTCCTCCAACTCCTGGGCCGCGCTTTCCTTCCTTCCCCTGCCGGGCTCCTCCGTCCTCCTGCAGCGGAGAGAAAGAGGTGGGTCACCAGCTGCGTCCCCTTTCCTGCAAGGGAGGCCCCAGCGCCCGCCTGTCACGGGCCTCCCTCCCAGGGGCTCTCCTCCTGTCCGCAGAGCCTCTCAGCCAGCGACTCCCCGCAGTCCGGCCGCCCTACCTGCATCCGGGAACTTCCGTCGCCTAACCCCAAACCTTCTTCCGTCGCCCCTCTGATTGCGCCACTGTGGGCGGGGCCTCCTCCTCCTCCCTCCCCTGTCGCTCCCGTACGATTCTCCGATTGCGTCAACCTGGGAAGAAAACTTTCTTCTTCGGGTCCGGTGCATATCTTGCTGATGCGGGCGCCTTCTACACCATCCCATTGGCGGTGCCCGCTTTGTGACTCCGCCCCATCGCTCCTTACTGAAGTGGTGCTGTCGTCGCCTGGCTCACCCCCGCTTCGCTCCCCCGCTCTTTGGCTCCGCCCCTGCGCTCGCTGGCTCTTCCCATCCCCCCTCCGCAGCTCTTCTAGGGCGGCCTTTTCCGCCCCATGCTGCTCCGTGTTCGAGGCGGGGCTTTCTTCCGACAGCCTGTTCTGATCCCGCCCCCAAAGTGTCTAAGGAGGGGAGGGGGGGAATGTGTGGGTCATCTGATCCCCCTTTTCTCTGTCCACACCTATTCCCTTCCCCTGCTCTGCCCCCCACCCTCTGCCCTTCTTTTGTTGCCCCCCGCCCCCTTTTCCTTCTCCCCTGCAAGATTGTGCAGAAGGGAGACTTCAATTAGGGGACATGATTGCCCCCCCCCCAAAGCGCCTAAGATGTAGGGGAGGGCGGAATGGGGGTCGTTTGTCCTGCCCTTTCTCCTGCCCCACCTCCCCCACCAAGCTCCCCACACTTTCTCCCCCCCTCAGGCGCTCCTAGTTTGCTTTGGAACTGGCCATAATGGCTGCAAAATGTTGATGGGAGTTAGCAGGAGAGGTAGCTAAACGGACTGAACATAAGTTAATTTCTACTTGGAAACCACTTTTGGACTTTGGGCTTAAGGTGGGGAAAAAAACTTTGATTTTGGGTTTTGTCAATTCGATTTGATGCTACAGAAACTATGTATTATATAAAAATAAAAAGTTGAATGTTATTTTCTACTGCATTAAAAGAGTCAAGGAAATTAATGCTTTCCCCCTCTAACCGACTCTTTCCTCTCTTTCCTCCACTATTTTACCCTAAACTTGTGTTTTTCTTTGTTTTGTATTTTTATGCTATGATAAACTAATAAAAATTGAAAACAAATAATTAAATGCACTGTTTGCTTGTGAAGTTTGAACAGCAGAAAACATTGATTCCAGATAAAAGTCCACATGTACAAATTGATGTCTTAGTCTTCCCCAGCTGGGTTTGTGTCTCTCTTGAAAGTTGCAGGTGTATTTAGACACTCAGATTACTCTGTGGTGTAGTGGCTGAAAAAGCAACATATCACATCTTAAAATAAAGAGCCTTAGTCAGGAAGGGGAAAACATGCATTCTTAAACTTAAAAAAGAGGTGCAGACTGCCATGGTAAAAGCTAATATATCAATACAATACAATAATAGAGTTGGAAGAGACCTTGGAGGTCTTCTAGTCCAACCCCCTGCTTAGCAGGCAGGAAACCCTATACAGTTTCAGGCAAATGGCTATCCAACATTCTTCTTAAAGACTTCCAGTGTTGGGGCATTCACAACTTCTGGAGGCAAGCTGTTCCACTGATTAATTGTTCTAACTGTCAGGAAATTTCTTCTCAGTTCTAAGTTGCTTCTCTCCTTGATTAGTTTCCACCCATTGCTTCTTGTTCTACCCTCAGGTGCCTTGGAAAATAGTTTGACTCCCTTTTCTTTGTGGCAACCCCTGAGATATTGGAACACTGCTATCATGTCTCCCCTTCATTCTTCTCTTAAGCTAAACATACCGTTCCTGCAACAGTTCTTCATATGTTTTAGTCTCCAGTCCCCTAATCATCTTTGTTGCTCTTCTCTGCACTCTTTATAGAGTCTCCACATCTTTTTTACATCGTGGCGACCAGAACTGAATGCAGTATTCCAAGTGTGGCCTCACCAAGGCATTATAAAGCGGCATTAACACTTCACGTGATGTTGATTCTATCCCTCTGTTGATGCAGCCTAGGACTGCGTTGGCTTTTTTGGCAGCTGCTGCACACTGCTGGCTCATATTTAAATGGTTGTCCACTAGGACTCCAAGATCCCTTTCACAGTTACTACTACTGAGCAAGGTACCACCTATACTGTACCTGTGCATTCCATTTTTGTTGCCTAAATGTAGAACCTTACTCTTTTCACCATTGAATTTCATTTTATTAGATAGTGCCCAATGTTCAAGTTTGTCAAGATCCTTCTGTATCTTAATATCATTTCATGATGAAGCCTAAAATGTGAAGCAACAGGATCACACACTTGTGGATGCTTCATCCCTAGATGTTTTTTACAATAGACTGAACAGCCATTTGTTTCAAATTAAAAGGATATATAAATATTAAGTATTAAATTAATGATATAATTAAATATATTAAGTTTAAAGAGGAAAAAGTAAAAGAAACAATGATAACTTGGGCTAATCCCCCATCCGAATGAAGCTCTTTACACACTTGGCAAATGTGGTTTTTTATGTGGTTTTTCTCCTGTGTGAATCCTTTCATGTCTCTGCAGGTCTCTTCTCGTACTGAAGCTGTTGCCACATTCGGGGCATTTATAGGGCTTCTCTCCAGTATGGATTTTGGGATGATGATGATGGAGGCCTGAAGCCTCAGTGAAGCTCTTTCCACACTCCAGGCATTTCAATGGTTTCTGTCCTGTGTGGATCCCGAGATGCCTTTGAAGGTGGCAATTTCTTTTGAAGGAATTTTCACATTCCCCGCATTGATATTCCTTTTCTCCTGAGTGGATCCTTTGGGGATTCCAGGGTCTTCCAAAGGACCCTCCGCCCTCCAGGACCGTCCCGGGGTCTCGGCCCGTTTCCTCCTCCCCCGCATCGCCCTTTCCTGGGGTCCCCCTGGGCTCAACCCTCCTGCAGCCCCAGAGCCTCACGGCCTTTCCCTGACATCTCTAAGGCTGCCCGCTCTCCTCCTTCTCCTCCTCCTCCTCCCACGTGGCACTTTCTTCCTTTCCATTCTTTCCTTCCTTCCCTTCCCTTCCTTCCTTCCTTTCCTTCCTTCCTTCCTTCCTTTCCTCCTTCCTTCCCTCCCTCCCTCTTCCTTCCCTCCCTCCCTCCCTCCCTCCCTCCCTCCCTCCCCTCCCTTCCTTCCTTCCTTCCTTCCTGTGCCTAGGCCTATAATAGAGTTGATGCAAGTGACTTTAGGCAAACAAAACCTACACTTGGCCAGGAAGCCGCGGTGGGACCGGGCAGGGCTGCTTCGCGGGGTCCGCTCTCCTGTTCCTCCTCTCGCCGGCGCTTCCTTCCTTCCCCCGCCGGGCTCCCCCCTTCCTCCTTCAGGAGAGAGAGAGAGAGGCGGGTAACGGCTGCGTCCCCTTCCCTGCAGGGGAGGCCCAGGCCGAAGCCTCCGCACGAAGCGGACCAGAAAAAGACCCTCCCGGACTACGACTCCCAGCATCCACTGCGCCAGACTTGCATCATCCGGGCTCCTCTGCCGCCGATTCAGGCAGTTCCCTCGTTGCCCGTTCTTTTCCGGAAGTGGAGGCTTCATGCCCTTTTACTCCAAAAGTTCCGCCTTTTCCTTTGGAGGGACCGCCCCAAGGAGTCCTCCTGCCAATCGCCGCCCTCCCCAAAGTGACCAATCGGAGTCCGACTTCCTTCAACCAGCCAAATTGCGTCTTCGTAGTTTAGATGGTTGCTATGGTTCCCCTGTGGGGGGCTCCCTTTGATCTTTGGAGTCCTTCTCCCCCTCTTCCCCCCCTATTGAGGCGGGGGGGGAGCTCAGGGGCTCTTCTGGGGCGGAGGCCTTATAGCCGCCTATAAATGGGAGCCAGAGGGGTCCACTGATGGAGGAATGGGGGGAGAAGGAAGAGAGCCTGAGTTCAAGTGTGGGGCAGCCGCTCTTTCGGTCCAGCCCACCTCACAGGGTTGTTGTTGGGGGAAGAGAGGAGGGAGGGGTCCCCGTGGCTGGAAGGGGGAGGGGCTCAGAGTGCTCCAAAGACCCCTCAGTCCAACCCTGAGCTCCTAATAGTCTCCTTCCTTTTCTTCCACATCTTCACTGTCTCATTTGCAGAAATAAAAGAGGCAGAATCCAAAGAAATAAATAAACTCTCCATATGTACTCAAGTGTGTTTTTAAATAGCAACGACATGGCCTCTATTTGATGCAGGGAAAGTCTTCTTTCTAGATAGAAGAATGTGGAATTCTTGCACAAAAGGAGACCGTCTCCACTTAAAGAGGACCTAAGGAGGAGAATCTCCTGCCAATGGTTCCTGCTAGTGAATTTCCTCTCATTCTAATCCATTATTGTGGGGAAAAGGAAACAGGAAATCAAGCCATTTCAATATGACCCAAGTTGATTTCTTTCTGGGTCCCTTTTACGGCTGGACTCCTCAACATTTGGAATTGGACCAGAAGAGGGTCATGTGCCTTGGAGGGTTCAGCTTCACTAAGCTATGCAATATTTGGTTGTGGAAGAAGTTGTTCAAGAAAGAGAGGTTTTTTTTCTGTCCTGGTTTGCCGGATTACTTTGGGATGCAGGAGACAGTGTCTCACCTAAGCAGAAATCATGGAGGGAGCTCACCTGGGATAATGGAACAAAACACAAAAGAGCATGGCAAAAGAAAGAGAACGTGATGGAGACTTCATCCAGAGCTACATTAATAGTGGAGCTTCCCTTGACAGAGGCAGTCTACATACAAAAATCTGCGTTTTGTGAGAAATGGGCAACTTTGTTTTTTTCACCTCCTAAAACATTCCCTTGACATTGGTGTATGTATAAAAGGTGGAGCAGGTGACCTTTGGTAGGATGCCATGGGAGGCCTGTGATCACTTACAGAATTCTGGTGGCTTTATGATCTCATCCCTGCAGGCTAAACTGACAGTTACTGTCAGTTATCACAGTAAAGATGCCTTCTAATGAGCCAGAGGGCGCCTGCATGGCAATGAGGCTTGTTAAAAGATTGGTGTCAATCAGTCCAACTTCTCATTGTCTGATCTCCCAGCGCCTGGAGAAAAGCCAGGTGTTTAAGGCTAAAAGGATTGAGGCTCTTTGAGAATATGGCTGGTATCTCACAAACCTTTGTTGGCCTTAGAGAGGGTTTCTGCTGGAAGACAAGGGACCATTGAGGGAATCCAACTGACAAAAGAGTTTCAGGTATCTGGAGGTGGTCATACACCGTATGGAGATTTGCAAAACCCACATGGAATAGATTGTATCAAACAATGACAGGGAGAAGCTCTTTCACACCCACAACAATGGCCAAATTAGCCTTAGATTCAACCACGGAACACTTACTTCAATTAGGATTTGAGTGGGATGATTATTTAAAGGCAATTTATTAGAGGATTGTAGCAAAGAGATTTCCATGAATGAAAAGAGGGCATTCAGGACACAAAATTGGGTTTCATTTTATACTCCATACAGTAGAAAAAGTAGAAAATGAGAGTTGATTGCATGGAAGAAATCATCCTGCTAAGTTGCATTTACATCAAAGACATGGACAGTAACATCCCATAATATTATGCATAACAACTGAAATGAGCATTACATTAAAAAAACATTCACATGGGAAACAAACGGCATCATGAGTCAACCTAAGTCTGTTCTGAAAAAGTACAATTTCAGGAGGTTGAAACAACATGTACGATTGAAAAAGTCCTTTATTATTCAGCCTGAGACAGTCCCTTATTTGGCAGTTATTATTTACCCTTCTTAATATCTTCTTTACTCACCCACCCGCAAATTGGAATTATTACAGTTATCATGAATATCCTTATTCTGTTGCTTTGTAGGTACACTGAGACCTTGTGCACTCAAGACGAATTCCTTGTGTGCTCTTTCAAACTTGGCCAAATTAAATAGGCAATTCAATTCAATTCCTGCGATACACTCTGGGACTGAAGGTCTTCTCACACTCAGGCATGTTCATCATTTTTCTCCCACGTGAATTCTTTGTGTCGATGGAGCTTTCTATGCTCAGGATACACTATATTACCAAAAGTATTCGCTCACCCATCCAAATAATCAGAATTGAAGTGTTCCAATCCCTTCCATGGCCACAGGTGTATAAAATCAAGTACCTTGGCATGCAGACTGTTTTTACAAACATTTGTGAAAGAATGGGTCGCCTTCAGGAGCTCAGTGAATTCCAGCGTGGAACTGTGAATGGATGCCACCTGTGCAACATATCCAATCGTGAAATTTCCTCGCTCCTAAATATTCCACAGTCAACTGTCAGCTGTATTATAAGAACATGGAAATGGTTGGGAACGACAGCAATTCAGCCACAAAGTGGTAGCCCACGTAAACGTGTCCAACATCAGTGTGTGACCTCACAAATGCGCTTCTGGAAGAATGGTCAAAAATTCCCATAAACAGACTCCTGAACCTAGTGGAGAACCTTCCCAGAAGCGTTGAAGCTATTATAGCTGCCAAGGGTGGAGCAACGTCATATTGAACCCTATGGATTAGGAATGAGATGTCACTTATGGTAAGTTCATATGAGAGTAAAGGCAGGTGAGTGAATACTTTTGGCAACAGAGTGTAGTTCTTTCCACACTCCAGGCATTTGTGAGGTTTTTCTCCTGTGTGGATTGTTAGAAGCCTTTGAAGATGTCCATTATTTTTGAAAGATTTTCACATTCCGGGCAGTGATATTTCTCTTCTCCCTTCTGGATCCTTTAGAGAAATCCAGGGTCATCCGAAGGACCCTCCGTCGTCCAGGCATATATTTGGTTTCTCTCTCCAGTGGATGCTTTGATGTCTGTAAAGATGTGCCCTTTCACGGAATCTCTTTCCACACTCCAGGCATTTATGAGGTTTTTGTCCTGTGTGGATCCTTTGATGCAGTGGTGGGTTTCAAATTTTTTTAGAACCTATTCCGTAGGTGTGGCCTATTTTGTGGGCGTGGCTTAGCAGTCATGTGACCGGGTGGGAGTGACCAACTTGTAAATGTGGTGAAACTCAATTAACAATGCTCTTGCTTTGGAACCAAAATTTTGGTCTCAATTGTGATCATAAGTTCTCTTCCTTTTTCTTTCTTTCTTTTTCTTTCTTCCTTCCTTCTTCCTTTCTTTCTTGTGTCTCTCTCTCCCTCTTTCTTTCCTTCCTTCCTTCCTTTCCTTCCTTCCTTTCCTTCCTTCCTTCCTTTCTTGTGTCTCTCTCTCCCTCTTCCTTTCTTCCTTCCTTCTTCTTTCTTTCTTGTGTCTCTCTCCCCCACTTACTTTCTTTCTTCATTCCTTCTTGTGCCTCTTTCCCTCTTTCTTTCTTTCCTTCCTTTCTCTTCCTCTGTCTTCCTTCCTTCTTTCTTTCTTTCTTTCGTCTCTCTCCCCCACTTATTTCCTCCCTCCTCCCTTCCTTCCCTCCATCCTTCTTGTGTCTCTCTCTCCAACGTTCTTTCTTTCTCTTTCCTTCTTTTTCTTTCTCTCTTTCTCTTTCTCTTTGTCTCTCTCTTTCTCTCTCTCTCCCTTCCTTCCTTTCTCTCTTACTCTTTCTTTCTCACTCTCCCCCCCACACACACACATACCTTCCAGTTGGCGAAAATTTCTGTTTTGCCAGCTGGGAGGCTGGCAAAGAAGCCTCGTTTTGCCTGCCGCCCGTGTCACTTCACTTGCTGCAACTCGGACAATGGGGAGGTGGGAGTAGCGCTGTCTGGGTTTGAGGAACGGATGTTCCTTCTGCTCAGCTTACGCACATGAAAGACCCCCGCAGTTCCACATCCACAGCTGATCCCTTCTTGGTCAAAAGGGCGCCTTTTCGGTCCCAGCTGGGCGTCTGGAAGAGAGTGGCCGAAGTGGCTTCTCTCTCCTCCTCCTGCAGCCGAAGGAAAAGCCCCGGGGAGACGGGCTCCGCGCGCTGCTCTGCAAGACTGTCGCAGCCGATCTTCTACTGACCCCTAAAGAAGAGGATCCACCACTTCTGCAGGGAAGCTGTTCCACTGGTTAATTGTCATATATTGGAACAATGCCATCATATCATCCCTAGTCCTTCTTATCTCTAGACTAGCCTTATCCAGGTCTTCATATCCTTTAGTCTCCAGGCCCTTCATCATACCAGTTGCTCTTCTTTGCACTTTTTTCAATGTCTCAACAACGTTTTGTAATGATGTGACCAAAATTGAATGTAGTATTTAGGTGTGGCCTTACTAAGGTTTTTTAAATAGTTCACCTGATGTTGATTCTATGCCTCTGTTTACACAACCAAGTATTTCCCCAGCAAGAAACCCCTTGAGAAAAGGCCCAGAAGAGAGGAGGAGAAGGCTGAGGCAAAGTCTAAGAAAGCAAGATGAGTCACAGCAAGTTAAACAAAGTGTGTCATCCTTTAGCTTCACATTTTAGATTTCATCACGAATTTCAAATGACATATTAGCTCTTTTAACATGGGAATCTGCACCTCTTTTTTAAGTTTTAAGATTGTGTGTTTTCCCCTTCCTGACCAAGGCTCTTTATTTTAATATGTGAGAAGTTGCTTTTTCAGCCACTACACCACAAAGTATTCTGAATGTCTGAATACACCTGCAACTTTCAAGAAAGGCACAAACCCAGCTCGGAAAGACTAAGACATCAATTTGTCACGTGTGGACTTTTATCTGGAATCAATGTTTTCTGCTTTTCAAACTTCACAAGCAATCAGTGCACTTAATTATTTGTTTTCAATTTTTTAATTAGTTTATCATAGCCCAAAATACAAAACATAAAGAAAAATACAAGTTTAGGGTAAAAAAGTGGAGGAAGAGAAGAAAGTACAGTAGAGGGGAAAGGATTAATTTCCTCGACTAAATTTTTTTATTTTTATATAATACATAGTTTCTGTAGCATCAAATCCAAATGACAAAACCCAAAATCAAAGTTTTTTTCCCACCTTAAGCACAAAATCCAAAAGTGGTTTCCAAGTAGAAACAAAAGTATGTTCTTTAATCAGTCCGTTTAGCAGCCTCTGCTAACTCCATCAACTTTTGCAGCCATTATTGTCCATTGAGGGAATGACAGTTTGGTCATTTGCTTACTGATGTGTCGCTTGGACTGAATATTATATTTCTTTACATGACCCTTAATCAACCATTTTTGCTTTGCTTGAATTTCTTGGTGATTTGTATTTGTATGTTCAGGTGAGCAAAGAAGCCTCTTTAGAAAGGTAAAAGTCTCCCCAAAGTGGAGGAAATTCATCTCTTTTCAGCTCCAGACCAAACTGGGAGCGCCTGGCTTTAGAAGCAACAATCCCATATGATTAAAAACGATCAAGGACTAATTAAAAGGAAGAAGGAAGGGAGCTGGGTGTTCTCTGGAGCACATCTTCACCCACCTCCCCTTTCCTGAGAACAGAAATTGAGTTGAAGATTTGGAATATAACTCTGATAAATAGGCTACAAATAGAGGGAAGCTTCCCCAGAGCCCAGGAGCCCCTCTGAAGACTGACCAACCTCTTGGGTGGCATCTTCACTCTGACAACTGAGAGTAACTGGCAGCTTAGGCTGCATGGATGAGGTCATAAAGTCATCAGAATTCCCAAGGAGATGACAGGTGCCTATCAAACCTCCCCTGCTCCACCTTTTCTACCTGCAACAATGCCAGGCAAAATGTCTGTAGGAGGCAAGGAAACAAATCGCTCAAGCTGCCCATTTCTCATAAAAGACATTGTTGCATGTAGACTGTCCCTCAACCTCCCATTGCATTCCCTTTCGGTTGCCATGTTGTGTTTCGTTCCATCATCCCAGGTGAGCTCCCTCCATTATTTCTGCCTGGGGGCTGAAGCCTCTTTCACCCAAAGGCCCCCAGAGAAAGGATGGTGAGACGTTTGAGGAGGCAGAAATTCTCTCCCCGAGTTTTAAACTTAAGGCCTCATTTCTCCTCCAGAGATCCAGGCCAGGAAAAGGAATTCCAGCCTCCCTGGAACAGATTCTGCCACAACAAAACACTGCAGAGCTTAATGAAGGGGAGGGGGGTCTAGAAAAAGAAGGGGGGAGAGGGGGAGGGGAAGGGGGGAGAAAGAGGGGGTGGGGTGGGAGAAGGGAGAAAGAAAGAGGGGGTGGGGGAAGGGAGGAGAGAGAAAGAGGGGGTGAGGGGCACCAGAGGAGGGGCAGGACAGAAGACTCCCATTCCCCCCTCGCCGTTCCACCCCCTCCCCTCCTTAGGCGCTTTGCGGGGATCAGTCTGGACTCCCCCTCACTTAGGTCTCCCCTCCGAACAGCCCTGCGAGGTAGGCCTGCGGAGGGAAGGCTGCATCCCCCCCTGTCAGAGCAGCCCCGCCTCGAAAAGGGACCAGATTGTGGGGGGTCGAACTTAGGCAGGAAGGGCTGAGAGGCTGCACAGGAAGAGCGGCGGAGGGCGGAAGGGAGCATGTGAGAGGAACAGGAAGCGGAGGGGCGGAGTAAAGGAGAGAGGAGCCCAGACGCCGAGCGGCCAGAGCGGCACGCCAGTAAGGAGCGAGGGGGGGGGGGAGTAACAAAGCTGGGCTTTCAATGAGAAGGCCTAGAAGGCGCCGCATTCAAATATGCACCGGCCAGGAAGAGAAAGGTTTCTTCGCAATCGGAAAAACCTACCGGAGCGACAGGGGAGGAGTGGAAGAGGCCCCGCCCATAGTTACGCAATCAGAGGAGCGACGGAAAAAGGTCTGTGGTTAGGCGACGGAAGCTACCGTTTGCATGTCGGGCGCGGGGACTGCTGGGAGTCGCAGCCTGAGAGTCTCGGCGGACAGGCGAGTCCTGGGACTGAGGACCGTAGGAGGCGGAGACTTCGGCCTGCACCTCCCGTGCGGGGAAGGGGACGCAGACGTGACCCTCCTCTCTTTTCTCCCCTGAGGGAGGACGGAGGCGCCCGGCGCGGAAAGGAAGGAAACGCCGCCCAAGAGGAGGAAGAGGAGGGCGGGCCCCGCGGAGCAGCCCTGCCCTGTCCTGAGGCTGCTTCCACTGGTGACGGCGGGGAAAAGCCGGGAGGCTCCGGGGCTGCAGGAGGGATGAGCCCAGAGGGACCACAGGAAAGGTGGCTGCCTGGAGGGCGATGCGGGGAGGAGGAAACAGCCGGAAACTCCGAGACGGTCCTGGAGGGCGGAGGGTCCTTCGGAAGACCCCGGAAGACCCAAAGGATCCATGAGGAAGGAAGGAAATTTCAATGCTCGAAATGTGAGAAATCCTTCAAGAGAAATGGAGATCTTCAAAGACACCTAAGGATCCACACAGGAGAGAAACCTCATAAATGCCTGGAGTGTGGAAAGAGCTTCAGTCAGAGGAGCGACTTTGATAGACATGAAAGAATCCACTCAGGGGAAAAACCTCATAAATGTTTGGAGTGTGGAAAGAGCTTCAGTTGGAGGAGCTACCTTTATACACATCAAAGGAACCACACAGGAGAGAAACCCCATAAATGCTTTGAGTGTGGAAAGAGCTTCAGTTGGAGGAGCAACCTTTATACACATCAGAGGAACCACATAGGAGAAAAACCTCATAAATGCGTGGAGTGTGGAAAGAGCTTCAGTCAGAGGAGCAGCCTTTATAGACATCAAAGGATCCACACAGGAGAAAAAACGCATAAATGTCTGGAGTGTGGAAAGAGCTTCAGTCGGAGGGTCAACCTTTATAAACACCAAAGGATCCACTCAGGAGAAAAGCCGCATAAATGCCTGGAGTGTGGAAAGAGCTTCAGTCAAAGGAGCAGCCTTTATAAACACCAAAGGATCCACACAGGAGAAAAACCTCATAAATGCCTGGAGTGTGGAGCGAGTTTCAGTCATAGGAGCAGGCTTTATAAACACCAAAGGATCCACACAGGAGAAAAACCTCATAAATGCCTGGAGTGTGGAATGAGCTTCAGTTGGAGGAGCTACCTTTATACACATCAAAGGATCCACACAGGAGAAAAAACTCATAAATGCCTGGAGTGTGGAAAGAGCTTCAGTTGGAGGAGCAGCCTTTATATACACCAAAGGATCCACACAGGAGAAAAACCTCATAAATGCCTGGAGTGTGGAAAGAGCTTCAGTCAGAGGAGCAGCCTTTATATACACCAAAGGATCCACACAGGAGAAAAACCTCATAAATGCCTGGAGTGTGGAAAGAGCTTCAGTCGGAGGGGCAACCTTTATAGACACCAAAGGATCCACATAGGAGAAAAACCTCATAAATGTCTGGAGTGTGAAAAGAGCTTCAGTGTAAGGAGCAGTCTTTATATCCATCAAAGAATCCACTCAGGAGAAAAACCCTACAAATGTCTGGAGTGTGGAAAGAGCTTCAGTTGGACCAGCAGCCTTTATAGACATCAAAGAATCCACTCAGGAGAAAAACCTCATAATTCTGGAGTGTGTAGAGCTTCAGTCAAAAGGGAAAGCTTATTAAGCATCAAATAATACACACTAGAGAGAAACTAGAAGTGCCTTGAGTGAGGAAAGAGCTATACTGAGTGTGGAGGCCTCATACTATTGGCTTCATACTATTGTATTGCGGTTTTCTGGATAGCGCATCTGCCAGGAAATCCCCCCCCCCCCGGAAACTTTAATCAGTCATGATGGAAGCTATTAGAAGAAAAGCAGCGTGGGGTGGGAAATAGACCTGGCTTATAGAGTGAATTCAGCGTATGCTAGAACACACAATGTCCCCAGGGAAGTACACATCAAATTTCTTAGGAAAAGCACAAGAGATGAAATTCTGAATGCACAAAGGGGGCAAGCCTTGATTTACAAAGATAAGGAGATAACCATTCTGAAACAGATCCCCAAGAAAGTGAGGGAGAAAAGAAAATCTTATTCGCAATTGGCGAATAAACTATACCAGAAGGGGGTGTGGTTCCGATGGTTATTGCCTGAAGGTATGCTAATATTCTGGGAGGAGACAAGAGTTAGAATTAATACACCCATAGAGGCGCAGGCCTTTATGGAAAAAAAGTAATTACTCCTAGAAAAACCAGAAGACACTTCAATAGATGTACAAGACACGGGAGGGGCCAGAGCACTGCCAGCTGGGGGAGATGGGGCGACATCAAGAAAGCTCAGATCACACAAATAAGTAAGAAAATCCATGTGATATAAACTGACCGAAATTACCAATTGAATTTACCACACTGACTATATGCTATTATGTAATATTTGAATCTTATACAATGTATACTATGAGTTTGGAGGGGGGGGTGCACCTACTGCATTTCGCAGCTGCCAAAATTTGTAACCTTTCCCCTACCTTTTCCCTATGTAAAACATCAAAAAAACAATAAAAAACGTTGTTTAAAAAAGAAGAAGAAAAGCAGCGTCTGAAAACCTTTAGGCCATGCAAATGGGATTAAGCTGATAATGAACCCCCCCCCCCTTTGTCCGAATGCAGATTTTGACCAATACATAAGCGTGAAGATGCTTCCTTAACTCTTCTGCCCTGGGAATCAATAGAGCACACATTCCCATGGCTATCTCTAGTTAGACAACAAAGTTATATATCCCACATGGCTATCATAAACATCCCTCCAGAGATGTTGGGACTTTCACTCTCCCAGTGACAGGAAGCCAGTTGTAAAACTCAGTTGTTTCAGATGTAGCTAGTGATTTAACTCTGAGGCTCCCCTCTTCCCAATTGAATGGCAGTATCACTTTTAGGGATCTGACACTGGGCCTTCCTCGCTTCTCATTCTGGACCCTTGGACTCTCTTGCAATTGTTTTCTGAATCATTGGGCTTCCACAGAAGGAAACAACTTACCTGTCAGAAACCACTTAGCCAGGATGTTGAATGCAAGAATAGCTCGCTTACAAGGAAACCCCAAAACTACATAGCTAGAATATGAAACTAGAAGCTTTGAAAGATACCTGTGACCTGGGGTAGGCAACAGGTGGCCTGTGATTTAGCTGTTTAGCATAACAATCGTAAAAGCTTGGGGGGGGGGCTTTACCTCAGGTAACCAATAAATATTATAGGCATTATTAGCGGGAGGGCAAGCAGGTGTGTGTGACTCACCTTGGAGTATAAAAATTGAGTGTAAAACCTTAATCTGGGACTTGGAGGCTTTCAAAGCCTGGGTCCTTCTATCTTGGTACCGAAATAAAAGTATATTCTGGTCTCACACCTTGTGTTTGCCTTTGACACTAACTGACCGCCCAGGTCCCTTCCAGCTCCGTTCTGTTCCTTCCCCATTTATCTAGTTAATGCTATTTAGTATTCCTAAGGAAAGAGTATTGGGTCCATAGGAGAACCTTGGGGTACCCCACTGCCTACTTCCCTGCATGTGGAATGGAAGTTCCATTAAGGCAGGGCTGTGGATCATGAGTCCTTCCAAATATGATCTCCAGAATCCCAATTGAGGAGGATGTTTGAAGAGAGCAGCTCTGCTTTGGCCCTCAGCTTCCCTATAGAGTGGAAGCCCTGGAGTGCGGTCCACAAAGTGGCTGCCATTTTGGAGTGGGAAAAATCATTGCAGCTGCTCTCAGAATGGTGCCCGCTTTCAGGACAGCAGCATAAATCCTCTTGTCACGAAGGCCATGCATTGGAGCGGCTCTTTCCTGAAGAGATTTACTCAAAAGATTTGGTCTAGGGGTTAAGGGACAGGGCCGGAAAGCAAGAGATGCAGACTTCTAATACACCTTGGGCATGGAAGAAAGATGACCAAAACCAGCCACCTCCTCTCAGCCCAACTGACCTTACAGGGTCCTTGCAGGGAAATGAGGAAAATAATGTGTTGGATATATTTTATTTATTTATTTATTATTTGTGCTTCTAGACCGCCCCCTCTCCCAAAAGGGACTCGGGGCGGTGTACAGTCCATGCAAAGAATACATCAGAATACAATAAATAGAAAAATTAAATATGTACAGTTAAATATGGAGGAGGTTAAAATAGAGTTAAAAGGAACTGTACAGTTAGCCAATATATATAAATATAATTTTAAAACCCCTAAGAAACACACAAATTAAATTAAAAACAATACCCCTAAAATAACCAGTTAATAGTACGTCTACCAGGAGATAACAGTTGTAATTATGCCAGGCCCGCTAATCGGAACAGGTGAGTCTTCAATTTTTGCCGGAAGGAGCGGAGGTCATATACACCGCCTTGCAAAAATAATAAAGGTGGGATATAAATAAATAAAAGTGAGCAATGACTGGCAGATGGGGATGAGGCCATGGGACCCCAGGAGGACAGGAAAGCAGGCCCAATACCTTTGGGGACCGTGTGGGGCTGCCAGCAGTGCCCAGGGGGTCTCAGGGTGGGGGAGGTCTGTGGAAGGCCACATGTGGGCTGGGGAGGTGCTGCAGTGTGGGCCCTATTTGAGCCTTTAGGTTATGTTAGCTACCTTTTCAAACGGGACATCTGACACTAAGTGGACCATTTGACAAGTTAAAGAGTTTCAAATAACGGGGGATGGTTTTGCAGAGGACTAACATTCAGAAAACCCATATGAGTTATTTATTTATTTTGTACGGCATAGTAGAAGGCAGTGATGGGATGGCTGCTAAAGCAAGGTCATGGCACTCACTTGAAAGTAAAGCAGGAAGACTATAATTGGGGTGTGTTTGTGTGTGTGTGTGTGTGTCTGTCTGGCAAGAACAAAGAATGCTTATCAACAGGAAACATGCATGTGTAAAGCCTGTAGCAATTATGGGTAGTTAGAAAGTTGATAAAAATAACAAGGATTAGACAACTTGCAGACCTCAGCCAAAAGTTAGCAACGGAGATGGCCGGCAGCAAATGAAATGTCTATTAGAAAACTCCTGGAGCATTCATTAGCCAAGGCTTAGACTTAGACTAATAGGACAAATTGTAGAATTATTGCTAAAATGTTTATTCAAGGATATTTCTTATTATTTCACCTTGTCCCGCCTTCTCCTTTAGTGAAAATGTATAAAGCTTTCTGAATCCTTGGTTCTTGGCCTTCTGACCAGGAACCCTTTTCCTTGGACTACTTCAATAAAAAACAATCAGAAAACCTGCACCTCGTGTCTGGCGTCCATCATTGGCTTCGGCACCAGGCTCAGACCCAAATTGGGGACAACAATCTGGGGGCTCATTCTGGGATTCCACGCCTGGATTCAATTGGAAGGCACCAAAGACTACCAGAGGAGGGACCCTGGATGGGTAAGACTTAGTGGCTGAAAGGTGTGATTGCTCTGAAATAAAACTCCTTGTTAGTGACCAGGACTGTGTGTTTCTGCACTGCCAGCCGCCCTCAGAGCTCATGAGTCTTTTTTTGCCTCAATCTGAGCTATTAGGAGGATTAGATATCAAAGGATCAAAGGCAGCCTTTTTCTCATTATTGCATGTCTGTCTGGCCTCAACTTCCCTTGGACAATCCAGGGGATTTTTGCCCATATGGGACTTATTGAGCAACTAAAAACAATATTGCAGAAACAAAAGAGCCAGGCAGAGATACAATATTTGAGTTTGTTTGTGAAAACTTGTTAATAGTCCATTTCTGTTAGAAGAGTGTGGAGGTAGTGTGTATGTGTTTCTATGTTGTGTCATTTCCAAGTCTTGGGAGAGGAGCAAGACTTATTTTTTATTTCACTTTTTTAAAGGATTTGGGGGGGAAATGGAGTGGGTTGTGGGGGAAAATATAAGCCCACCCCCGCAAATAAGCCCCCTGGACAACCCCACACCTCTGACCAGGCAGAGCGCCGCTCACCAACCTAGCGGTATCCTGAAGATGCCAAGTCGCGGGAACCGGGGGGGCGGCAAAGGTGATTGTGTTGCTCGGTGACTTCAGGATACCACTAGGTTGGTGAGCGGTGCTGTGCCCAGCTGAAGAGGGGGGTTGCTGGGCTGCTGCTCTCTTGGGAGCATGCTCCCAAAGAGCCGGACACAGCAGCCATCTGGAAACCCCCCTATCCAGAAAAGCACTGCACCATTCACTGACCTAGGGATATCGCCAAGCCGCATGAGTGCCTGTTCGCCACCGCCCAGCTCTCGCAACTTGGCGCCTTCGAAAAGCCAGTGAATGGCGCTCTGCACGGCTGGAGAAGGGGGTTGCACAAGCAGCTGTCCACCCTCACTCCTCCCAATACCCTGGCTCAGAGCCAGGGCACTTCCGCTGCCGCCACCCCAGCATGGCTTTTTCAGCAGCTTTCAAACTGAGTCTTCCAGCAGTGGTCGCTCTGGGCGTACGGTCTATAGTTGTGAGCTGGCTGTCGGCTGAGTGTACAACCATAGAGCATACGCCAAGAGCGGCCACTGCCAGAAGTTTCAGTTTGGAAGCCGCCGAAAAAGCCATGCTGGGATGGCGGTGGTAACAGAGATGCCCTGGCTCTGCAGGGAGAGCTGGGCTGGGGCATCATGAGGCTAGGAAGAGCATGAGCGAGAGCAGAACAACCACTTGCACAACCCCCCTCTCCAGCCATGCACAGCGCCATTCAGTGGCATTTCGAAGGCGCCAAGCCGCGGAAGCCGGCGAACAGGCGCTCACACGGCTTGGCAATACCCCTAGGTCAGTGAATGGCGCTGTACCCGGCTGGAAAGGGGGTTTGCTAGGTGGCTGCTTGTGAGAGTGGTCGCTCCATGGCTGTTGGGTTGCGCTGATGCGACAGGGCAACACAGCCATTCGCCCATGATGCTGAGCCCAGCTCCTTGGGAGCCCGCTCGCAAGAGAGCAGCCGCCCGGCAACCTCAAAAAAATAAACCCTCCCCTCATAATAAGGCCCAAGCCATATTTTGTGTGTAAAAAGAAAGTAAGACCCTGTCTTATTTTCGGGGAAACATGGTATTATGTCCATTATTAGGGGTGCTCTTCCTACAATTTCCGCCAGTTGAAACATCGCATGTACGATTGAAAAAGTCCTTTATTAATCAGCATGGGAAAGTCTTTCTTAAAATCTTCTTTACTCAACCCACTTATTGGAATTATAATGATCATGAATATCATAACTCGGTTCGTTTGTAAGGACACTGAAAGCTGGTGCACTAGGGACAAATTGCTAACGTTTCTATTTACAGTTGGCCAATTTGAATACGCAATTCAATTCAATTCCTGAGATACACTCTGTGACTTCTCACACTCCCTTGTGAATTCTTTGGTATCGGTTGAGTCCTCTAGCGTCAGTATAGTTATACCTTCAAGGCATTTGTAGAGTTTCTCTCCAGTGTGGATTGTTTGGTGCTTAAGAAGCTTTCCCCTTTGATGGAAGCTCTTTTCACACTAGAGAAATTTATAAGGTTTTTCTCCCGTGTGGATTTTTAGGTGGCTTTGAAGAAGATCCTTTGTTCTCAAAGATTTTTCATATTCTGGGCGTGGGCATTTACATTCTACCTCCTTGATCCTTTGGGGATTCCCAGATGAAGGATCCTCTGCCCTCCTGCCATTCATATGATTTCCCTTAGCAAGGGATCCTTTCATGTTTATAAAGGTTTCCCCTCAGATTAAAGATCTTTCCACACTCCAGGTATTTATGAGGTTTTTCTCCCGTGTGGATTCTTAGTTGGGTTTTAAGATGGTCTCTTCTTATGAACGATTTTTCACATTCTGGCCACTGGTATTTCTTCTCTCCTGAGTGGATCCTTTGGTCTTCTGAACGTCCCTCTGCCCACGAAGCATTTCTTCGCTTTCTCTCCCCAATGGATCCTTTGATGTGTATAAAGGTTGCCCCTCTGACTGAAGCTCTTTCCACACTCCAGGCATCCACAGAAGCTCCTCCTGTTCCTCTGAAAGGACCGCCCCAAGCAGTCCTCCTGCCAATCACCGCCCTCCCCAGAACGGCCAATCGGACTGCGCCTTGCTTCAAAGAGCCAGAGGGCGCCTGCGCGTTGCCGAGGGTTGTTATGGTTACCAGGGGAGATCGGCCGAAGTTTGGGGTCCGGTCTGCTTCCCCGCTGCCCGCATCCAGGCAAAAGGAGGTGAGGGGAGGCTTCTGGATCTGTATTTCCCTTCCCTCGTCGGAATGTCTCCCCCTAACAAGATGCATGCCCTTCCTTTAGAAGGACCGCCCCAAAGAGTCCTTCAGCCAATCGCCGCCGACCGGAGCGACCATTCGGCGCCCTCCATTTTCAGTCAGCCAGAGAGTTCCTGCGCAGTGCCGAGTCCCTTCCTAGTCTCGCGCGGAGAGAGGCTGGCGGCGGAGGGGGGGGGGGCGTCCGTTTGATCTCCGCCCCCACTCCCCGCATTCAGGCAGATGGAGGTTGGGGGGACCCTTCTGGGGCTCTGACATTCCCCGCATCCCGGGGCCCCTTGATTCCCTCTTCCCGCTTTCCCCCCCCAAAGACCGCTTTCCAAATCTGCAGGGGGGGAATCCCGTCCAGGACCCCCCCTTAATATGTGGGCCCTCAGCCTCTTCTGGCCTCCAGGAAGGCCCCTTGCAGCCCCTCCCCCAGCTTCTCCCCCCCACGCGCCCCCCCTCCCCAGGAAGAGGGTCTGGAGGGCCCCCACCCACTTGGGGAGCTTTTCCTGGTTGATGCGTCTCCCCAAAGGCTGGAGGGGCTCCTGGTCCTGCTGCTCTCTTGCACTGCAGCTCCTCCTTGGCTGGGAGGCGATCCTGATGGAGCCCCTCCATAAGTCTTTAACCTTACATGTCCCCCCCTCTCGCCAAAAGCTACTTTTAAGATTTGACGTGTCTTTCCTTCTTGACTAAGACTTTTTGTTTTGTATGTGTGAACTTGCTTTTTCAGGAACTACACAACAGAGTATTCTGACTGAAGACATCTGCAACTTTCAAGAAACACACCAACCCAGTTGAGAAAGATTAATGTAGCCCATACATTTGTCCCTTGGGGAATATTTCTAGAATTCCTGTTGTTTAAACTTCAGGAGTAATCAATGCATTTTATCCTTTCATCATTTCTTTACTGACACTGAATGTATTTGACACCCCATCCTTAATAAATGTTTTTGCTTTGCTTGGATTATTTGATGGTCTGTATTTCACCTTTGCTTCTGTCAAAGTCTCTCAAATTCAAGTGATCAAGTTCTATACTAAACTTGGTGCCTGAGTGCCTTGGAGATTAAGACTTGATTTAAAATGATCAATAATTAGAAGTAACAAGAAAAAGGGCTGGATGTTCTTATTTTCTCCCTGCTTCCCTCTAATTAGTGGCCAAATGGGCATTTTTGCTCTTGCAATACAACTCTGATAAATTGGCTATAAATAGAGGGAAGATTTTCCAGAGCCCAGGATCCCTTCAGACACCAAATTACCTCTTGGGGGGCATCTTCACTCTGATAACTGACAGTTTAACCTGCATGGATGAGGTCATAAAGCCATCAGAATTCCCAAGGAGTTGACAGGTGGCTACCAAAGCTCATCTGCACCAACTTTTCTACACACACCATTGCCAGGCAAATGTCTGTATTAGGTGACCAAACCAATTACTAAAGCTGCCCATTCCTCATCTTTTTGCACATAAGGCAGATTGTTGGAGGTAGACTGCCTTTGTTAAGGGAAGCTCCACTCATTAACGTAGCTCTGGATGAACTTCCCATTGCATTCCCTTTGTGTTGCCATCTTGTTTTACATTTTGTTCCATCATCCCAGGTGAGCTCCTTTCAGTCTTTCTGCTTCTTTGAGAAACCTTTTTGTGAATCCCAAAGTAATACAGCCATTAAGGAAGGGGGAGGGGGGAATCCTGTCTCCTTTGAACAACTTTGGCCAAAAGAAAATACTTCATAGCTTAATTATTCTGAACCCCACAAGGCACATGACCCTCTTTTGGCCAAGTTCCAAATGCTGAAGGATCCAGCAGTTAAAGAGACCCAGAAAGTATCCAACTTGGATCCTATCAAAATTGCATGATTTCCTGCTTCCTTTTTCCCACAAAGTGTTGAAATGAGAGGAAATTCACTAGCACGAACCATTGGCAGGAGATTCTCATCCTTAGGTCCTTTTTAACTGGAGACGGTCTCTGTTTTTGCATGAATTCTGGATTCTTATATCCAGGATCAAGCATTTTCCTGCATCAAAGAGAGGCCATTAGTTGCTATTTAAAAATACAGTTGCCAGTCACATAGAGTGAGTTTATTTATCCATTTGGATCCTGCCTTTATTATTTCTGCAACTAAGGCGGAGAAGAGTTCCGGATATCTGGGGATGGTCTTATATGGTACCCACCTATGGAAAACCAACATAGAGGGTCGAGGGTCTTCCTTTCCTAAAGGACCGGGTTGGGGCAGGTCTGACTCTTGAATTCTGCCACGGAACACTTGCTCAAATTAGGCACAGAGATGTAAGATCATCTAAAGGCATCCTTAGAGTAATCTAATAAAGTGGTTTCCCTTCATGAAAAAATGGACGACAGACTTGGGATTCATTTTACACTTTTATACAGTAGAAAAAGTACAAAACAGTAGATTCGGTGGAAGAAAGGAGTCACGTAAACCTATTGCGAAAAGGTACAATTTGAGCCAGTTAAAATGCCTAGCGTGTACACTTGAAAACGGTCTTCATTTTGAAGTTAGACAGTTGAGCGGGCAGGGGGTGCAATCCTCAAGACCTCTAGAGCCCGATTCCAAGGAAAAGCCACTAAATAACCAATCATACATGGTGGGAAAGAAGAAAACAAGGGAAAACACAGAGAAGTAGAGTGATAGAAAGGATGGAAAACACAGACACAGAGTAGGGGATACAAGAAACATACCCAAGATCCAAGGAGGACTCTAATCCCTATATATGAACGCTCAATAGACAGGGAGAAGCTGAAATACTAATACACAAAGGTACGTATGATATAGTTGCTATTAGTGAAACATGGTGGGATGAAACTCATGACTGAGTTGGATGGATTGATCTGTAACTGGCTGACAAACTACTCAACGGTTGGTCCTTAATGGTACTATATGTACAGGGAGGGAAGGAAGCACGGGGGTACCACAAGGTTCCATCTTAGGTCGAGAACTTTTCAATACCTTCATAAATGTCTTAAATGAGGGACTTGATGAGGGACGCATCAAATTTGCAGATAATACTAATAGAGTAGGAATAGCCAACAGCTTAAATTACAGACTCAAGATCCATATTCCTCTATAATAACACCTGGCTTTATTAACTTTTGGGTCCCCAAATAATCACTTTTTGTCCTGAATGGACCTTTAGATGCTTCTGAAGATGTCCGTTATTTTTGAAGGATTTTTCACATTCGTGGCATTGATATTTCCTTCCTTCCTCCTAGATCCTTTGGGGATTGCCAGGTCTTCAGAAGGAAGCTCTGCCCTCCAGGCATATATTCGGTTCTTTTCCCCAATGGATCCTTTGATGTGTATAAAGGTGGCTCCTCTGACTGAAGCCCTTTCCACACTCCAGGCATTTATGAGGTTTTTCTCCTGTGTGGATCCTTTGATGTTTATAAAGGTTGCCCCTATGACTGAAGCCCTTTTCACACTCCAGGCACTTATGAGGTTTTTCTCCCGAGTGGACCCTTTGATGTATATAAAGGTGGCTCCTCCGACTGAAGCTCTTTCCACACTCCACGCATTTATGAGGTTTCTCTCCTGAGTGGATCCTTTGATGTGTATAAAGGGTGCTCCTCTGACTGAAGCTCTTTCCACACTCCAGGCATTTATGAGGTTTTTCTCCTGTGTGGATCCTTTGATGTATATAAAGGTTGCCCCTATGACTGAAGCTCTTTCCACACTCCAGGCATTTATGAGGTTTTTCTCCTGTGTGGATCCTTTGATGTATATAAAGGTTGCCCCTATGACTGAAGCTCTTTCCACACTCCAGGCATTTATGAGGTTTTTCTCCTGAATGGGACCTTATATGGTTCTGAAGACATTGATTTCTTTTGAAGGATTTTTTGCATTCCGGGCACTGATATTCCTTCCCTCCCTCCTGGATTTTTGGGGGACTACAAGGTCTTCCGAAGGACCCTCTGCCCATGGGGTGTTTCTTCGGTTTCTCTCCCCAATGGATCCTTTGATGTTTATAAAGGTTGCTCCTATGACTGAAGCTCATTCTACACTCCAGGCATTTATGAGGTTTTTCTCCTGAATGAACCTTTAGATGGCTCTGAAGATGTCCATTATTTTTGAAGGATTTTTCACATTCGTGGCATTGATATTTCCTTCCTTCCTCCTGCATCCTTTGGAGATTGCCAGGTCTTAGGAAGGACGCTCTGCCCTCCAGGCATATATTGGGTTTGTTTCCCCAATGGATCCTTTGATGTGATTGAAGGTGGCTCCTCTGACTGAAACTCTTTCCACACTCCAGACATTTATGAGGTTTTTCTCCTGTGTGGATCCTTTGATGTATAGTAAGGTGGCTCCTCTGACAGAAGCTCTTTCCACACTCCAGGCATTTATGAGGTTTTCGTCCTGAGTGGATCCTTTGATGTTGATAAAGGTTGCTCCTCCGACTGAAACTCTTTCCACACTCCAGGCATTTATGAGGTTTTTCTCCTGTGTGGATCCTTTGATGTGTAGTAAGGTGGCTCCTCTGACAGAAGCTCTTTCCACACTCCAGGCATTTATGAGGTTTTCGTCCTGAGTGGATCCTTTGATGTTGATAAAGGTTGCTCTTACGACTGAAGCTCTTTCCACACTCCAAGCATTTATGAGGGTTCTCTCCTTTGTGGATCCGTAGGTGGCTCTGAAGACGTCCATTATTTTTGAAGGATTTTTCACATTCGTTGCATTGATATTTCCTTCCTTCCTCCTGCATCCTTTGGGGATTGTGGTGTCTTCCGAAGGACCCTCCGCCCTCCAGGACAGTCTCGGGGTCTCTGCCCATTTCCTCCACCCTGCATCGCCCTCCACGCAGCCACCTTTCCCGGGGTCCCACTGGGCTCATCCTTCTTCAGCCTAGGAGCCTCCCGGCCTTTCCCTTCCGTCTCCCGTGGAAGCCGCGCCGGGACCGGGCAGGGCTGCTCTGCGGGGGCCCGCTCTCCTCCTCCTCTTGGGCGAAGCTTCCTTCGTTCCTTCCCCCGCCGGGCTCCTCCGTCCTCCTGCTGGGGAGAGAGAGAGGCGGGTGATGGCTGCATCCCTTTCCCCCAGCCCAAAGCCTCCACCTCCCACGGGACTCCCTCCCAGGACTTTCTTGCCCTCATAGCTTCTCAGCCTGGCGACTCCCAGCAGTCCCCGCGGCCTACCTGCACCCGGTGACTTCCGTCGCCTAACCGCAGAGCTCTTCCGTCGCTGCTCTTGTACGTAAATGTGGGCGGGGCCCCCTCCTTTCCTTCCTTGTCGCTGCCGTATGTTTCTCCGATTGCGTCACCTGGGAAAAAAACTTTCTCCTCAGGGCCGGTGCATATTTGCATGCGACGTCTTCTACGCCATCCCATTGGCGGTGGCCGCTTTGTGACTCCACCCCTCGCTCCTTACTTGCGTGCCGCTCTGGCCGTTCGGCTCCTGGGCTCCTCCCGCCTTTGGCTCCGCCCTCCGCTTCTTGCTCTTCCCATCCGCTCCCTTCCGCCCTCCGCCGCTCTTCCCGTGCAGCCTGTCCGCCCTTCCTGCCTTAGTTCGCCCCTCCCTCCAACCTGGTCCTTTTCGATGCCGGGCTGCTCTGACGGGGGGGGGGGGGGGGAGAGCATCCTTCCGTCCGCAGGCCCACCTCGCAGGGTTGTTCGGAGGGGATACCTAAATGGGGGGGCAGTCCAGACTGACTCCCACAAAGCGCCTAAGGATGGGATGGTCGGAACGGTGAGGGGGGGAATGGGAATCGTCTGTCCTGCCCCTCCTCTCGTGCCCCCACCCCCTCTTTCTCCCTCCCTCTCCCTTCCCCCATCCCCTCCCCCTCTTTCCCCCCTCTCCCTTCCCCCATCCCCTCCCCCTCTTTTCCCCCACCTCTCCTTCTCATCCCGTGCCCCACCCTTTCCTTCTCTCCCTGCCCCACCCCCACCCCTCCCTTTCCCTCTCCTCATCCCCTGCCCCTCCTCTACTTCCCACCCCCACCCCCTTTCTTCTGCGCCCCCCTTCCATTAAGCTGTGTAGTCTGCCTTTTGTGAGAAATGGGCAGCTTGAGTGATTTTTCTCCTTGTCTCTTACAGACATTTTGCCTGGCATTGTTGCAGGTAGAAAAGGTGGATCAGGGGAGGTTTGATAGGCACCTGTCATCTCCTTGGGAATTCTGATGACCTCATCCATGCAGCCTAAACTGCCAGTTACTCTCAGTTGCCAGAGTGAAGATGCCACCCAAGAGGTTGGTCAGTCTTCAGAGGGGCTCCTGGGCTCTGGGGAAGCTTCCCTCTATTTGCAGCCAATTTATCAGAGTTATATTCCAAATCTTCAACTCAATTTCTGTTTTCAGGAACGGGGAGGTGGGTGAAGATGTGCTCCAGAGAACACCCAGCTCCCTTCCTTCTTCCTTTTAATTAGTCCTTGATCGTTTTTAATCATGTGGGATTGTTGCTTCTAAAGCCAGGCGCTCCCAGTTTGGTCTGGAGCTGAAAAGAGATGAATTTCCTCCCCTTTGGGAGACTTTTACCTTTGTAAAGGGGCTTCTTTGCTCACCTGAACATACAAATACAAATCACCAAGAAATTCAAGCGAAGCAAAAATTGTTGATTAAGGGTCATGTAAAGAAATATAATATTCAGTCCAAGGGACACATCAGTAAGCAAATGACCAAACTGTCATTCCCTCATTGGACAATAATGGCTGCAAAAGCTGATCGGAGTTAGCAGAGGCAGCTAAACGGACTGATTAGAGAAAAGAACAAAATTCAGTTTCTATTTGGAAACCTCTTTTGGACTTTGTGCATAAGATGGGGGGGGAAACGTTGATTTTGGGTTTTGCCAATTAGATTTGATGCTAGGGAAGCTATATATTATATAAAAGTAGAAAGTTGAAGTGTTGTGTTATTTATTCTCCTGTATCAAAAGGAGCGGAGAAAATTAATGCTTTTGCCTCTACTCTTTCCTCTCCTTCCCTCTTCCCGGACTCGCTCCCCAAACTAGGCTCCGTCTCCCAGCCCCCTCCCCCCCGTTCTACGGAGACCCTCCCAGACTGCAACTCCCAGCATCCCCTTCGCCAAACCGGTGTCATCCGGGCTCCCCTGTCGCCGTTTCAGGTAGCTCCCTCGTTGCCCGTTTCTTTTCCGTAAGTGTAGGCTTCACGTCGTTTTTTCCCTAGAAGTTGTGCCATTTCCGCCCCCAAGGAGTCCTCCTGCCAATCGCCAGCCTCTCCAGACTGACCAATCGGCGTCCGTCTTCCTCCAACCAGCCAGATGGCGCCTGCGCACTGTGGATCGTTGCTATGGTTCCCCGCGGAGGTGGGGGCGGAGGAATCCCATTGATATTTGGGATCCCCCCCCTCTTTCCCCCTATTGAGGCCGGGGGAGCTCAGGGGCACTTCTGAGGCGGAGACCTTATAGCCGCCTATAAAGGGGAGCCAGTGGGGTCCAGTGATGGAGGCACTGGGGGAGAAAGCAAGGGACGCTCTTTCGGTCCAGCCCACCTCACAGGGTTGTTGTTGGGGGAAGAGAGGAGGGAGGGGTCCCCGTGGCTGGAAGGGGGAGGGGCTCAGACAGCTCCAAAGACCCCTCAGTCCAACCCTGAGCTCCAAATAGTTTCTTTTCTTTTAATCCACATCTTCTTCTCCGCCTCATTTGCAGAAATAAAAAGGCAGAATCCAAAGAAATAAATAAACTCTCCATATGTACTCAAGTGTGTTGTTGAATGGCAACTACAAGGCCTCTATTCGATGCAGGACTTCTACCTGGATATAAGAATTCTGAATTCTTGCAGAAAAGGAGACCGTCTCCACGTAAAGAGGACCTAAGGAGGAGAATCTCCTGCCAATGGTTCCTGCTAGTGAATTTCCTCATAGAAATCAATACCTCATTGTTGGAAAACAGAAACAGGAAATCATGCAATGTTAATATGATCCAAATTGATTTTTTTTCCTGGGTCTCTAACTGCTGGATCATTAAGCTATGTAGTATTTTCTTTTGGCAGAAGTTGTTCAAGGGGACAGGATTTTCTCTCTCTCCTGGATTGCTGTATTACTTTGGTATTCACAAAACTAAGCAGAAATGGAGGGAATTCCCCTGGGATGATGGAAGAAAACAGAAAACATGGCAGCACAAAGGGAATGCGATGGGAAGTTCATCCAGAGCTACGTTAATGAGTGGAGCTTTCCTTCCTCTCTTCTCACTTAGGACTATAACCATGCTGCTTGTATCCTTACAATTTATATTGTTCTATTTGTTTCCTACTATGATTTGATTGCTTATTAGTAACTTAAGAGTATCACTAAGTTTTGTATCTTGATGAATGAATTTTATTTTGCTTTATGTACATTGAGAGCATTTGCACCAAAGACAAATTCATCTGTCTGTTCCATTCTGCTCTGCTCTATTATATTCATTCTACTCTATTCTCTTAACTGAAGAACTTTGTTGGATGAGAAGGGAAACATCTTCAAGGAAAAGGAAAGAAAATCCAGTTGGCTCTTGAAAAAGCACCTTTGGGATATGATCTCCTGCTTGAGCAGAGGGTTGGACTAGAAGACCTCTAAAGTCATTTCCACTCTAGGGTCCCTTTTCCTTTTGTGGAATACTCTTCGTGACACCTAAGCGTAATCATAATTTAGTCCACCTTCCAGGGTGCTTACCTGGGCCTTCCTCGCTTCTCATTCTGGACCCTTGGACTCTCTTGCAATTGTTTTCTGAATCATTGGGCTTCCACAGAAGGAAACAACTTGCCTGTCAGAAACCTCTTAGCCAGGATATTGAATGCAAGAATAGCTCCCTTACAAGGAAACCCCCAAAACCACATAGCTAGAATATGCAACTAGAAGCTTTGAAAGATACCTGTGAACCTGATATTTAGCTATTTAGCATAACAATCATACAAGCTTTGGGGGGGGCTTTAACTCAGGTAACCAATAAATATTATAGGCATTATTAGCAGGAGGGCAAGGGTGTATGTGACTCTCCTATGAGTGTAAAGATTGAGTGTAAAACTGTAATCGGAGATTTGGAGGCTTTCAAAGCCTGGGTCCTTCTATCTTGGTACTGAATTAAAATTATATTCTGGTCTCACACCTTGTGTTTACTGACCAATTGGCTTTGACAATAAATGACCACCCAGGTCCCTTCCAGCTCCGTTCTGTTCCTTCTCCATTTACCTAGTTAACTCTAATTAGTATTCCTAAGGAAAGAGTATTGGGCTCCTGGGAGAACCCCACTGCCTACTTCCCTGCATGTGGAAGGGAAGTTCCATTAAGGCAGGGCTGTGGCTCATAAGTCCTTCCAAATATGATCTCCAGAATCCCAATAGAGGAAGATGTTTGAAGAGAGCAGCTGCTTTGGCCTTCAGCTTCCCTATAGAGTGGAAGCCCTGGAGTACGGTCCACGAAGTGGCTGCCATTTTGGAGTGGGGAAAATCATTGCAGCTGCTCTCAGAATGGTGCCCGCTTTCAGGACAGCAGCGTAAATCCTCTTGTCACGAAGGCCATGCATTGGAGCGGCTCTTTTCTGAAGAGATCTACTCAAAAGATTTGGTCTAGGGGTTAAGGGACAGGGTCGGAAAGCAAGAGATGCAGAGCTCTTATACACCTTGGGCATGGAAGAAAGATGACCAAAACCAGCCACCCCATCTCAGCCCAACTGACCTTATAGGTCCTTGTGGGGAAATGAGGAAAAAAATGTGTTGGATATATCCACCGCCTTGCAAAAATAATAAAGGTGGGATATAAATAAATAAAAGTGAGCAATGACCGGCAGATGGGGATGAGGCCATGGGACCCCAGGAGGACAGGAAAGCAGGCCCAATACCTTTGGGGACCGAGTGGGGCTGCCAGCAGTGCCCAGGGGGTCTCAGGGTGGGGGAGGGCTGTGGAAGGCCACATGTGGGCTGGGGAGGTGCTGCAGTGGGGGCCCTATTTGAGCCTTTAGGTTATGTTAGCTACCTTTTCAAACGGGACATCTGACACTAAGTGGACCATTTGACAAGTTAAAGAGTTTCAAATAACTGGGGATGGTTTTGCAGAGTCCCGAAGCCGCCGTTGATTCTTTTATTGCTACATGGTCCCAACGGACCTAAGCCGTCCCGAAGACACGGTGATAGGGAGACAAATCCTTGCTGGTCCCTGATTGACCCAAGGGAAGTGCTCCAAGTTGGCGATAAACAGACAGCCCCGTGCTGACAAAGTCGGAGACGGCCCCGGAAAGAAGGTAGCTGAAAGTGAGTCCATCTGGTAAGGCTTTTTTTTTTTTTAAATGATTGCCGAAAGGATTTTTTTAAAAAAAAGATAAATTAGTCCTTTAAACAAAGAATAAAGCAACAGAATTTATCTTTATTGGACTGCCTTGGAAAGTTTTTATTTCTCTTTCTTCCTGTTAATGATGTTTTGTGGATTTGATTGTAACGTTTTTTGTTTCTCCTCGTAAGTGAACGAACTGTTTATTATAATAATTTTTCTTACTATTTCTCATCAATTTTTATTAAAGACTTTTAAAAATTATTGCTCTCCATAAGCTTGAGATAAACAGGAGAAGAATTGAATCTGCCATTCGGAAGTTAGAACCTGTTTTTTTTTTTCCTCTCTCTTTGAAAGATTGTTTCCGATTCCACTGACGCTGTAAGGAAGAGCTTTGCAAGGGCAGAGTTGCCTTTTTAAAAACACGCTTGGCAAGGGAAGGGAATTTTTTTTCCTCCCCTTTGTTTTTTTATTTATTTATTTGGAAACATGTATGAGGGAAAACTGAGTCTTCAAGATTTGTTGACTGAAATTCAAAAGTTATCTGAGAGTTTTGATAAGAAATTGGATAAACTACTATCTCCTACAATAAAGAATGATGGAGTTGGAGTCCCAGAAAATAAAGAAATGAATGAAGATGAAGAAGACAAGGGGAAGATACCAGATGAATTTAATGACGGAGCAAACTTGGGTAAAAATGGAAGAATATGGAAAAGTGAACTTGATATGCAGGAGCTTTTCTCAAGAAACAGCGGGGGGGAAAGCGATGATAGAATTAAGGAGAGAAACTGCTTCAGAAATACGTTTAATCAAAGACATGTTAATTTTAATACCAATTCAAGGGCAACGAGGTTTTTTGAGAGATCCTTCAAGCAAAAAAGTGCGGAGAGAAGTTTATAAAACCCTTAAAAAGGAATAAGAAGATTGACACGACAACTGGCAAAAGAGACAAGATTTTTTTTTTTTACTGCAAAGACTCAGGTTGATAATGAATGTTGATGATAAACATTTAATTTGTGGTGATTAATAGATAGTAACCTTAATATTTTAAGAGACTTTTCTTAGATTGTTTTTTAAATTTTAAAGATGTGGAGACTCTAGAAAGAGTGCAGAGAAGAGCAACAAAGATGATTAGGGGACTGGAGACTAAAACATATGAAGAAAGGTTGCAGGAACTGGGTATGTTTAGCTTAAGAGAAAGAAGGACTAGGGGAGACATGATAGCAGTCTTCCAATATCTCAGGGGTTGCCACAAAGAAGAGGGAGTCAAGTTATTCTCCAAGGCACCTGAGGGTAGAACAAGAAGCAATGGGTGGAAACTAATCAAGGAGAGAAGCAACTTAGAACTGAGGAGAAATTTCCTGACAGTGAGAACAATTAATCAGTGGAACAGAAATTGCCTTCAGAAGTTGTGAATGCCCCAACACTGGAAGTCTTTAAGAAGATGTTGTTTAAGAATAAAGTCTTTAAGAAGATGTTGGATCGCTATTCATCTGAAACGGTATAGGGCTTCCTGCCTAGGCAGGGGGTTGGACTAGAAGACCTCCAAGGTCCCTTCCAACTCTACTATTGTATTGTATTGTATTGTATTGTAAATGTTTATTTGTTAAAAAGTAATACATTATAACAGCAATGTAATAATAATTTTAATTAGTTAAAATAAATTGGATATAAATTGTCTAGATTTTGTTATAAAGAAGTAAATCTTTCTTGGGTCTAATGAGAGGAGAGATGATATAAACAGTAAATAACTACTTAATTAATAATAATAATAATAATAATAATAATAATAATTAATAATAATAATAATAATAATAATAATAATAATAATAATAATAATAATAATAATAATAATAATAATAATAATAATAATAATAATAATAATAATAATATGTTACGACGTCCTAGGCCCCTGGGTGGGTCCCGACTAGTAATTAATGCCAAATCCGGCTAAACAACTGGCCGCTGTGATACAATTCTGTTAATGCAATAATAATAATAATAATAATAATAATAATAATAATAATAATAATAATAATAATAATAATAATAATAGTAGTAGTAATAGTAATAATAGTAATAATAATAATAATAATAATAATAATAATAATAATAATAATAATAATAATAATAATAGTAATGAAATAATGATTATGACTAGTAAAAGCCATTTGGATATAAATTGTAAATTGGGACCTTGGGGTGGGGAAACTTATAAACCTTACTTTGCATAAAAGTGTAAGTTTTTTTGGGGGGGTCGGATGAGAGAAGATGTGATATACACAATAAATAATTCTTAAATTAGTTACAATAATAACTAAAGAAATGTTAACGGATGTTTAATGATATTTATATGTGTTGGCATTGGCAAAAGCAACTGTATAAAAGCTTTAAACGGTGAATTGGAGGGGGGGAAAGGGGGGGAAATGCTTAGATATTCTATCAATTGATTTCTTTTTAGAATACGTTATAAGATGTAATGCTACAGGAGGTTTGTTGAGATTGTCAATGAATGCCAGTGGGTGGTTGTGTTTTTGGATGCAAATGATATTAGATAAAAGCACGTTTAAATAATTTCAGTCAAATGAGAATGGAGGTGTATTGATAGTAAAATACAAGAAGATTTTCAATGTAAAATGTACTATTCAATGGGAAGGAAATATATGTAATAATTACGATGGAAACGCACGAAAACTGTTTGTAACCAATCGACACGCTTTCGACAGGATGTAATGAAGAATGATTCTTTTTTTGTGTTTTTGTTTATTTAAAACAATAAAAAAAATTCAAAAAAAACCTGCCAAGTTACAAGACCCTTGAACCCCTAACCCTTTAGAAAAAAAAACCCAGGGGTGTTCAAACTTGACAGCTTTAAGACTTGTGGACTTCAACTCCCAGAATTCCTCCTCCAGTTATGTTGGCTCAGGAACTCTGGCATTGAAGTGTGCAAGTCTTAAAGTTGTCAAGTTACAAGACCCTTGCACCCATAACCCTTTAGAAAAAAAAAACCCAGGGGTGTTCAAACTTGAAAGCTTTAAGACTTGTGGACTTCAACTCCCAGAATTCCTCCTCTCGCTCTTCATCTTGATGATGTGCGGACGGGCAAGGGGAGGGAGCTGGAACCGGTTCTAAACAGCACTGGAGATTTGTGGAACCTCTTCTATAGAAGTTAGAAGTGGCAGGAACCCACCTGATACATATACATACATACAGATAGACAGACATATACATATATACACACACACCCCACACTTTTGAGAACAGGCATCAGAATTTCATTTTTTAATGGGTTCCACTTTCTTCACAGGAAAATGTGACAATAAAGGTTAACTTAAACCTTTATTAGGGTTTGGTCAATCAAAAAGCATAAACGTTGAAGTCGAAAATTAATCATTCACCATGAGGAAAACAAATCTAAATAAATACTTACAAAGTAATAATTGAATAATTGTATGGCAAAAATCTAAAATGTATGCCAAAAAATAGGGTGGCATCCTTAGAGATTATATGGCGTCCAAAATCGACCCCAGTCCAAAGCACAAAAAATATTGGAAAATGCGGATACTAAGACCACTTTACAGCACAATCTCCACGACGCCCCCCCCCCCAGCTGATTCACCCCCGAGATGTATCCCCTGGGAAGGGAAGCCCTCACAGCTGCTTTTGCATGGCCTGCTCAGTTTGGCTGGTCTTAGATTACGGTTCCTTGCAATCAAATTAGCCCTAGATTCAGCCAGGGCTCACTTGCTTCCGCTAGGCACCAAGTGGGATGACCATTTAAAGGCAATTTATTAGAGGATTGTAGCAGAAAGATTTCCATTAATGAAAAGAGGGAATTCGGGGCACAGAATCGAGTTTCTTTTTATACTCCCTACAGGAGAAACAGCTTGAGAGCCTCACTGGGCTCCAGTATCAAATTACCTCAGCTATTCAACACAAAATGATGAGAACATTAAAATGTTAAATCTGTGGCCCGTTCAACTCTCGCCTGCCTGGCTGCCCACCGTGCCTAGAGAGGGACTTTGGATGAGTGGAAAGTCGCAGCCCCAGAAGGGCTCCCCAACCTCTGCCTACCTGGATGTAGGGAGGAGGAAGGGGAGAAGACCGGACACCCCCCTCACCTCACCTCCACGTGGGACCTAGGACATGAGCAGGCGCCCTCTGGCTGTTTGAAGGAGGGCAGAGGCCGATTTAGTTGAGGAACAGGAAGCATAGAAACGGGGGACTTTAACAATCCTGACAACTGGGAAACATCTAGTCTCCTTCCCCTGCCATGCCCACCAAGCCATGCCCACAGAACCGGTAGTTTCAGATGTCTGGGAATGGTCTTACATGGTTCTGACATTTGGAAAACCCACATAGGTTACATCAAATAATGACAGGAAAAGCACTTTCACATCTGGAACAATAAAGGCCAAATTAGTCCTGGATTCAGCCACAGCACACTTGCTCCAATTAGGCACTGATTGGGATGGCTATTTAAAGGCAGATTCTTAGAGTATTGTAGCAAAGATATTTCCATCAATGAAAAGAGGGAATCCAGGACACAGAGTCGGATTTCATTTTATACTCCATATAGTAGAAAAAGTAGAAAACAAGAGTTGATTGCATGGAAGAAATCATTCTGCTCAGTTAGTTACATCAGATACATGGACAGTAACATCCCATAATATACCGTATTTTTCAGAGTATGACGCACCAAGATTTTAAAGAGGCAAATAAAAAAAGTGTTTGCACTCTGCAAAACTCCCAAAAACGGCCCGTTCCCCCCCCCCCCCAAGAAAGGCATGAATAGCCTTTAGGCAGCTTGCAGTGCTTCTGTGGGGTGCCCACTTCAAAACAAGCAAAAATGGCCCTTTTTGTGCCAAAAGGGCCCTATTTTTGTCAAAAAAAATTGCATGCATAGCCTTTAGGCGGCTAATAGCCTTTAGGAGCCTCCCTGGGGCTGGGGGCAAAATTGAGGAAAATACCAGCCTGCTTTTCACTCATTTCTGCCCTCCCCAGCCCCCAGGAGCTCTCTGAAAGCTTTCTACAGGCTCTGCATGGCCATTTTGGTGAAGGGGGCAGGGTTTGGGGGGGGCAAAAAATGTTGTAGTCAGTGTATAAGATGCACCCAGATTTTCAGCCTCTTTTTTGAGGGAAAAAGGTGCATCTTATACTCCGAAAAATACAGCCTGGGAAAGGTCCCTTATTTGGCATTTATTATTTACCCTTATCTTCTTTATTCAACCCTCATATTAGAATTATTACAATTATTATCATGATTATCATTATTCTGTTGCTTTGTATGTACACTGAGAACTTGTGCACTCAAGACAAATTCCTTGTGTGCCTATTCACACTTGGCCAAATTAAATAGGCAATTCAATTCAATTCCTGATACAAACTCTGTGACTGAAGATCTTCTCACACTCAGGCATGTTTATCATTTTTCTCTCACATGAATTTTTTGGTGTCGGTAGAGGCCTCTACGCTCAGTATAGCTCTTTCCGCACTCCAGACATATATGTGGTTTTTCACCTGAGTGGATTGTTTGATGTCTACGGAGGTTTCCAATCACAGTAAAGCTCTTTCCACACTCCAGACATATATGTGGTTTTTCACCTGTGTGAATTCTTTGATGGTTATTAAAACTGCTCCTTTCACTGAAGCTCTTTCCACACACCAGACATTTATGTGGTTTTTCACCTGTGTGAATTCTTTGATGTGTATTAAGACTGCTCCTTTCACTGAAGCTCTTTCCACACTCCAGACATTTATGTGGTTTTTCACCTGTGTGAATTCTTTGATGTTTATTAAAACTGCTCCTCCAACTGAAGCTCTTTCCACATTCCAGACATTTATGTGGTTTTTCACCTGTGTGAATTCTTTGATGGTTATTAAGCCTGCTCCTTTCATTGAAGCTCTTTCCACACTTCAGACATTTATGTGGTTTTTCACCTGTGTGAATCCCTTGGTGTAGACGGAGGTTACTACACCTAATAAAGCTCATTCCACACTCCAGGCATTTGTAAGGTCTTTCTCCTGAGTGGATTCTTTGATGGATATTAAGACTGTCCCTTACAATGAAGCTCTTTCCACACTCCAGACATTTATGTGGTTTTTCACCTGTGTGAATTTTTCTATGTTTATTAAGACTGCCCTTTTCACTGAAGCTCTTTCCACACTCCAGACATTTATGTGGTTTTTCACCTGTGTGAATTCTTTGATGGTTATTAAGACCGCTCCTTTGACTGAAGCTCTTTCCACACTGCAGACATTTATGTGGTTTTTCACCTGTGTGAATTCTTTGATGGATATTAAGACTGCTCCTTACATTGAAGCTCTTTCCACACTGCAGACATTTATGTGGTTTCTCTCCTGTGTGAATCATTTGATGTCGATGGAGATGTCCACTCAGAGTAAAGCTCTTTCCACACACCAGGCATTTATGAGGTTTTTCTCCTCTGTGGATTCTTTGATGACTATCTAGACTTCCCCTTGTAGTGAAGCTCTTTCCACACTCCAGGCATATATTTGGCTTGTGGGTTCTTTGATGTTTTTCAAGGGTTTGAATTGTTTTGAAGGATTTTTCACATTCCCCGCATTCATACTCTTCTTGTAAATGGACTCTTTGATGTATATAAAGGTTGCCCCTCTGACTGAAGCTCCTTCCACAGTCCAGGCATTTGTGAGGTTTTTCTCCTGAGTGGATCATTAGATGCCTTTGAAGGTTGGCATTTCTTTTGAAGGATTTTTCACATTCCGTGCATTTGTATTTCTTTTCTCCTGAGTGAACAGTTAGGTGGGTTTTAAGAGCATCTTTTCTTTTGAAGGATTTTTCACACTCCAGGCATTGATATTTCTTTCCTCTCTCCAGGCATTTATTCGGTTTCTCTCTCCAGTGGATCCTTTGATGTTTATAAAGATATCTTCTTTCACGGAATCTCTTTCCACACTCCAGGCATTTATTAGGTTTCTCTCCGGAGTGGAGTCTTAGATGGCTTTGAAGATGGTCTTTTTTTTTGAAGGATTTTTCACATTCTGAACACTGATATTTCTGTTCCTCTGTGTGGATGCTTAGATGCTTTTGAAGATCTCTGGTTTTTTGGAAGGATTGTTCACATTCTGTGCATTTGTATTTCTTTTCCCCTGAGTGGATTCTTTCATGTCTATCAAAGTCGCTCCTCTGATTGAAGCTCTTTCCACACTCCAGGCATTTAAATGGTTCCTCTCCTGAATGGACCCTTAGATGCCTTTGAAGATGGTCGTTTTTCTTGAAGGACTTTTCACATTCCGGGTACTGATATTCCTTTCCTCCCGCCTGGATCCTTTGAGGCATCTCGGGTCTTCCGAAGTTCCCTCCGCCCTCCAGGACCGTCTCGGGGTCTCCGCCCGTTTCCTCCTCCCTGAATCTCCCTCCAGGCAGCCGCCTTTTCCGGGGTCCCCCTTGGCTCATCCCTCCTCCAGCCCCGGAGTCTCCAGGCTTTTCCCCGCCGTCTCCGAGGAAGCCGCGCTGGTAACAGGGCAGGGCTGCTCCGCGGGGTCCGCTCTTCTCCTCCTCCTCCTCTCGGGCGGCGCTTCCTTCCTTTCCCCGCCGGGCTCCTGCGTCCTCCTGCAGGGGAGAGAGAGAGGCGGGTGATGGGTGCGTCCCCTTCCCCGCAGGGGAGGCCCAGCCCAAAGCCTCCGCCTCCCACGGGCTTCCCTCCCTCTCAGTTTGGCGACTCCCAGCAGCCCCCGCGCCCTACCTGCATCCAGTGACTTCCGTCGCCTAACCGCAGACCTTCTCCCGTCGCTCCTCTGATTGCGCACTGTGGGCGGGGCCTCTTCCTCTCCTCCCCTGTCGCTCCCGTAGGTTTCTCCGATTGCGACGAAAACTTTCTCTTCAGGCCCTGTTCCTATTTGCATGCGGCGCCTTCTACGCCATCCTATTGGCGGTGCCCGCTTTGTGACTCCGCCCCTCGCTCCTTACTGGCGCGCCGCCGTCGCCCCTTGGTGTCTGGGATCCTTCCGCCTTTGGCTCCGCCCCTCCACTTCTTGCTCTTCCCATCCGCTCCCTTCCGCCCTCCGCGCTTTTCCTGTGTGGCGTTTTCCGCCCTTCCTGCCTTAGTTCGCCCCTCCCACCAACCTGGTCTTTTTCGAGGCGGGGCTGCTCTGACGGGGGGGGGGGAGCAGCTTTCCCTCGGCAGGCCCACCTCGCAGGGCTGTTCGGAGGGGAGACCTAAGGGTGGGAGTCCAGATTGCTTTTACCTTTGTTATATAAAAGTAAAAAGTTGACGTGTTGTTTATTCTACTGCATCAAAAGAAGAGGACATGCATGCTTCTGCCTCTTCCTTAACACTTTACCCACCTCCTCTCTTCCTCCATTATTCTACCTTTACTTGCATTTTTCTTTATATTTTGCGTTTCATGCTATGATAAAGGATAAAAAATTGAAAAGAAGCTATTAAATGCACCGGTTGCTCGTGAAGTTTGAACAGCAGAAAACATTTGATTCCAGAGAAAACTCCACAAATTTACACCTTAGGCTTTCCCAGATGGTTTTGTCTTTTTTTCTCGAAAGTTGCAAGTGTATTCAAAGACACTTGGAATACGGTTGTGTAGTTGCTGAAAATGCAGCTTCTCACATACCAAATAAAAGAGTCGGGAAGGAAGAAAAGCATGCGTTCTTAAAGGCTTGCCACCCTGCTGAATCTTACCTCCTCCTCTCCACCCATCGATTGCTCACTTTTACTGTAGATCAGGGGTCTCGAACTCAATTTGATTGAGGGCTGCATCTGGGTTGCGCTTGACCTCTGGGGTTAGTGGGGGGCACAGCCAGCTTGACATCACTAGTGTTGAGGGCACCTGTGGGGGCAGCAGTGTCCCGCCAGGGAAACCCTCCTTGCGAGCTCAGTTTTCAGCCGCGATGACCTGCAACCCTCTGCCGGCAAAAATGGGGCCCGCGAGGGCTCTGGTTTCACTGGTAGAGGAACCGCAGGGCGGTGCGTCGCTGTTTCCAGGGCGGCTCCATGGGCCAAATCTAAGCCCCCCTTAGATCTAAGCACAGCGTTGAGTTTCACTCTCCTGCTGTACATCATCTGCAATTTCCAGCCACTGTGTTGAGGAAGTGTCCCTGGGCCACTTGGCTCCATGCTGGAAGTGGGCACCATTGTAGAGCAACCCCATTTTATTGTAGCTGCTCTGAAAATCGCGCCCCCTTTCGGGATGAAGCAACGCACCCCAAGTCTTTGTCATTGCGCCGTTGTTCCCAATTCAGGTCTGAGCCTGGTTCCGAAGCCAATGATGGACGCCAGACACGAGGTGCAGGTTTTCTGATTTTCTTTTTATTGGAGTACTCCAAGGAAAAGGGTTCCTGCTCAAAAGGCCAAGAACCAAGGATTCAGAAAGCTTTATACATTTTCACTAAAGGACAAGGCGAAATAATAAGAAATATCCTCTAATAAACATTTGAGCAATAATTCTACAATTTGTTCTATTGGTCTGTAGCTGTGCCATTCCTAAGCCTTGGCTAATGAATGCTCCAGGAGTTTTCTAATAGACATTTCATTTGCTGCTGGCCATCTCTATTCCTAACTTTTAGCTGAGGTCTGCAAGTTGTCTAATCCTTGTCACTTTTATCAACTTTCTAACTACCCCTAATTGCTACAAGCTTTACACATGCATATTTCCTGTTGATAAGCATTCTTTGTTCTTGCCAGATAGACAACCACACACCCCAATTACAGTCTTCCTGCTTTACTTCCAAGTGTGTGCCATGACCTTGATTTAGCAGCCATCCCATCATTTCCCCCCCCCCTTTTGAATCTGAAAATGATCTAATTTTACAAGATTCACCCAACATCCATACTCCTTGTACTCGGAGACACCACCCCCTTCAGTTTGCTTACAGGTGGGGAGGCAAAGCATAAGGATTGTAATGGACAATGGGTGATTATGAGAACAATGACTATGCCTGCCAGGGTCGTTACTGGGTACATAAGCAGTGAAATCAGGCAACCACCCTGTCTGTCAATGCTACTAGTCTTTCGGGCTTCCTCAACTAGCAGGGCAGTTGCTGCCACAGCTCTCAGACATCCCAATGCCACCCCATCTAATTGCTTACTAAAATATGCCACAGCCTTCGCCATGAGCCTAGTTTCTGGGTGAGAACTCCTGCAGCAATGCCTTTCCACGCATGTACAAAGAGGGTAAAAGGTCTGGTGGGGTCCGGAAGCCCCAGTGCTCTCATAAGCTCACTCTTTATTTGTGTGAATGCTTGTTGGTATTCTCCAGTCCATTTAAATATTTTCCAACCCCATTTTAACAGCCTCATAAAGGGGCTTGACAATAAATCAAAAATTAAGAATCCAAATTCTACAAAAACCAGCCATCCCCAAGAATCCCAATTGTTTTCGATTAACAGAGGGCTTTCATAGATCGCCTCCCTTCTTTAGGCTAACAGTCTCTGGTGTCCTGCAGAGATGCCATACCCTAAGTTTTTACCTCCTGTTGTGCAATTTGGGCTTTTGTTGTTTCAGGCACAAGGACCCCACTGTCGTCTCCCTCCTCCCCCCCCACCCCTCTTCCTCCTGAAACATATACAGACACACAGACAGACATATAATACACACACACACACACACACACACAGAGACCACTTTTGAGAACAGGCATCAAAATTTCATTTTTGAATGGGTTCCCCTTTCTTCACAGGAAAACGTGACAATAAAGGTTAACTTACCAAACCTTTATTGGGGTTCGGTCAATCAAAGAGAATAAACGTTGAAGTCGAAAATTAATCATTCACCTTGAGGAAAACAAATCTAAATAAATACTTACAAAGAAATAATTGAATAATTTTATGACAAAAATCTAAAATGTATGCCAAAAAATAGGGTGGCATCCTTAGAGATTATATGGCGTCCAAAATCGACCCCAGTCCAAAGCACAAAAAATATTGGAAAATGCGGATATTAAGACCACTTTACAGCACAATCTCCACGACGTCCCCCCCCCAGCTGATTCACCCCCGAGATGTATCCCCTGGGAAGGGAAGCCCCCACAGCTGCTTTTGCATGGCCTGCTCAGTTTGGCTGGTCTTAGATTACGGTTCCTTGCAATCAAATTAGCCCTAGATTCAGCCAGGGCTCACTTGCTTCCGCTAGGCACCAAGTGGGATGACCATTTAAAGGCAATTTATTAGAGGATTGTAGCAGAAAGATTTCCATTAATGAAAAGAGGGAATTCGGGGCACAGAATCGAGTTTCTTTTTATACTCCCTACAGGAGAAACAGCTTGAGAGCCTCACTGGGCTCCAGTATCAAATTACCTCAGCTATTCAACACAAAATGATGAGAACATTAAAATGTTAAATCTGTGGCCCGTTCAACTCTCGCCTGCCTGGCTGCCCACCGTGCCTAGAGAGGGACTTTGGATGAGTGGAAAGTCGCAGCCCCAGAAGGGCTCCGCAACCTCTGCCTACCTGGATGTAGGGAGGAGGAAGGGGAGAAGACTGGACACCCCCCTCACCTCACCTCCACGTGGGACCTAGGACATGAGCAGGCGCCCTCTGGCTGTTTTAAGGAGGGCAGAGGCCGATTTACTTGAGGAACAGGAAGCATAGAAACGGGGGACTTTAACGATCCTGACAACTGGGAAACACCTAGTCTCTACACCAGGTGTGAAATTCAGCAGGTTCTGGAGAACTGGTAGCGGAAATTTTGAGTAGTTTGGAGAACCGGCAAATGCCGTCTCTGGCTGGCCCCTAGAGTGGGGTGGGAATGGAGATTTTGCAATATCCTTCCCCTGCCATGCCCACCAAGCCACACCTACAGAACCGGTGGTAAAAAATGTGAATTTCACCACTGCCCTGCACCTTGTGGGAGGTCAAACAGGTTCCTACTGAGTCTCATTCATTTAAAACATTCTTATAACTGCACATCTTTCAACCAACTTTGTGCAGCACAGAAAAATCGATTTTAAAGACAAAAACAAAAAAAAAAAGGTTCTGGCGCCAATCCATGACAACATCTCATTGCCTGATCCCCCAATGCCTGGGAGAAAGTCAGGTGTTTAAGGGTAAAAGGGTGGAGGCCCTTTTAGACTATGGCTGGTATCTCAGAAACCTTTTGTTGGCCTTAAGAGTGTCCCTTGCAGCGGTTTCTGCTGGAAGACAAGGGGACCATTCAGGGAATCCAACTGACAAAGTTTCAGATGTCTGGGGATGGTCTTACATGGTTCTGACATTTGGAAAACCCACATAGATTACATTAAATAATGACAGGGAAAAGCACTTTCACATCTGGAACAATAAAGGCCAAATTAGCCCTGGATTCAGCCACAGCACAATTGCTCCAATTAGGCACTGATTGGGATGGCCACTTAAAGGCAGTTTCTTGGAGTATTGTAGCAAAGAGATTTCCATCAATGAAAAGAGGGAATCCAGGACACATAATTTTATACTCCATAAAGTAGAAAAAGTAGAAAACAAGAGTAACATCCCATAATATACCGTATTTTTCGGAGTATAAGACACACCAAGGTTTTAGAGGCAAATAAAAAAAGTCTTTGCACTCTGCAAAACTCCCAAAAACGGCCCGTTCCCCCCCCCCAAGAAAGGCATTAATAGCCTTTAGGCGGCTTGTAGAGTGCTTCTGTGGGATCCCCCCCCAAAAAAACAAGCAAAAATAGCTCATTTTTTGCCAAAACGGCCCTATTTTTGTCAAAATTTTTTTGCATGCATAGCTTTTAGGAGGCTTATAGAGTACTCCTGGGGGCTGGGGGGACGACCTGCTTTCACTCATTTCTCCCCTCCCTGGTCCCCAGGAGCTCTCTGAAAGCCTTCTACAGGCTCTGCATGGCCATTTTGGTGAAGGGGGCAGGGTTTTGGGGGGCAAAAAATGTTGTAGTCAGTGTATAAGATGCACCCAGATTTTCAGCCTCTTTTTGAGGGAAAAAGGTGCATCTTATACTCCAAAAAATACAGCCTGGGAAAGGTCCCTTATTTGGCATTTATTATTTACCCTTATCTTCTTTACTCAACCCTCATATTAGAATTATTACAATTATTATCATGATTATCATTATGTTGCTTTGTATGTAGACTGAGAACTTGTGCACTCAAGACAAATTCCTTGTGTGCCTATTCACACTTGGCCAAATTAAATAGGCAATTCAATTCAATTCCTGTTACATACTCTGGGACTGAAGATCTTCTCACACTCAGGCATGTTTATCATTTTTCTCCCACATGACTTTTTTGGTGTCGGTAGAGGCCTCTACGTTCAGTATAGCTCTTTCCACACTCCAGACGTTTATATGGTTTTTCACCTGTGTGGATTGCTTGATGTGTATTAAGATTGCTCCTTTCACTGAAGCTCTTTCCAAACTCCAGACATTTATGTGGTTTTTCACTTGTGTGAATTCTTTGACAGTTATTAAGACTGTTCCTTTTACTGAAGCTCTTTCCACATCCCAGACATTTATGTGGTTTTTCACCTGTGTGAATTCTTTGATGTTTATTTTTTTTATTGTTTTAATTAATCAAAAACACATTAAAAAAAATCATCCTCCATTACATCTTGTAGAAAGTGTGTTGATTGGTTACAAATAGATTTCATGCGTTTCTACCACAATCATTACTTATACTTCCTTCATATTGAATTTTATATCAAAAATATTTATGTATTTTACTATCAATGTACCACCATTCTCATTTAACTAAAATTATTTAAACGTGCTTTTATCTGAAATCATTTGTGTTTCAAAACACAACCACCTACTGGCTTTCATTAGCAATTTCAATAAATCTCCAGTAACATTACACCTTTATAACATTTTCTAAAAAGAAATCAATAAATGGAATATCTAAGTATTCCCCCCTCTTTTTTCCCCAACTCACTATTTAGAGCTTGTATCTAAATTGCTTTTACTAATGCCAAAACATGTAGATATCATTAAACATTATCCGTTAAGGTTTCCTTGTTATTATTGTAGTTAACTAAAATTATTTACTATATATATCACATCTCCTCACATCAGACCCAAGAAAAATTACATCTTTATACAAAATCTAAACAAAAATTTGTTAATAAAATTTATAAGTTCTTTTTCCCAGGTCCCAATTTGCAATTTATATCCAAGTTGCTTTTACTATTTAAGATTATTATTTCATTATTATTATCGTTTTTATAGAAGGTAACTAAAAATTGTTTACTATTTATATCACCTCTCCTCTCATCATACCCAAGAAAGATTACATCTTTAAAACAAAATCTAAACAAAAGTTTGTTAGTAACATTTATACATCTTTTTCCTAGGTCCCAATTTGCTATTTATATCCAAGTTGCTTTTACTAGTTGAGATTGTTATTTCATTATTATTATCGTAATGAATTACTTGTTAACGAATAGACATTTAAAAACAATCAAAGAATCTACAAAGTACTAAAATTCCTACTTATTAATCACCAAAAATTAATTAAGCTTTTTATCATCAACATTCATTATCAATCTGTATCTTTACAGTAACAAAACAGTCTTATCTCTTTTGCCAGTTGTTGTGTCCTCTTATTATTTATGTTTTTATGGACTTCTCTCCGCACTTTGTATTTATGAAACTGTTTCTCTTCTTAACTCCATCATCATCAAACGTTCCCCCCCATATCTTGAAAAGTGGGAGAGAGCTCCAGATTGTAAGCTGCAAAGCCTTCAGTTACAGAGTCAGTGAGAGCAAAAAAAAAGGAGAAAAAAGGATACATTGTTTAAAAAAACCCCAAAACCAAATTCTGACTTCCGAGTGGCAAATTCGATTTTCTCCTATTTGTCTCAAGCTTATGGAAAACAAAGGTCTTTAAATGTCTTTAATGGAATTTAGTAAGAAGTAGTAGGAAGAATTGTTAGAATTAAAAAAAAGGTTTTAGTTCAAGCCAAAAAATAAGTAGCAGAAAATAGGAGGAAAAAACCCCCAATTTGTTCACTTAAGAGGAGAAACAGGAAACGTTACAATAACTTCAATCCACAAAACAGCGTTACAAAGAAGGAAAAAAACTTTCTAAGGCAGTCCAATAAAGATAAATTTCGCCACTTTATTCTTTGCTTAAGGGACTAATTTATCTTTTTAAAAAAGTTTCTTTGGGCAATCATTCTCAAAGAAAAAACCTCACCAGATGGACTCACTTTCATTGCCTTCTTTCAAGAGCCGTGTCCGACTTTTTCAGCCTGGGGCTGTCTGTTTACCGCCAGCTTGGAGAGCTTCCCTTGGGTCAATCAGGGACTTTGCAATGTCCCTGAGACCAGCAAGGATTTATCTCCCTGTTCACCATCTCTATGGGACGGTTTAGGTCTGTGTGAACCGTGTAGCGATAAAAGTATCAACGGCGGTCTCAGACTGTCGAGACCGCACGTTGTATCGTCGTGACATTTGCTCTTGCTTTCAATTCTTTGATTTTTATCAAGACTGCTGCTCAAACTGAAGCTCTTTCCAGACTCCAGACATTTATGAGGTTTTTCACCTGTGTGAATTCTTTGGTGTTGACAGAGGCCATTACACCAAATAAAGCTCATTCCACACTTCCAGGCATTTATGAGGTTTTTCTCCTGTGTGGATCCTTTGGTGTTTATAAAGGTTACCCCTCTGACTGAAGCTCTTTCCACACTCCAGGCATTTATGAGGGTTCTCTCCTGTGTGGATCATTTGATGTTTATAAAGGCTGCTCTGCACACTGAAGCTCTTTCCACACTCCAGGCGTTTATGAGGCTTTTCTCCTGTGTGGATCCTTTGGTGTTTATAAAGCCTGCTACTCTGACTGAAGTTCTTCCCACACTCCAGGCATTTATGAGGTTTTTCTCCTGTGTGGATCCTTTGGTGTTTATAAAGGTTGCTCCTCTGAATGAAGCTCTTTCCACACTCCAGGCATTTATGCGGTTTTTCTCCTGTGTGGATCCTTTGATGTTGATAAAGGTTGCCCCTCAGACTGAAGCTCTTTCCACACTCCAGACATTTATGAGGTTTTTCTCCTGTGTGGATCCTTTGATGTCTACAAAGACTGCTCCGCACACTGAAGGTCTTTCCACACTCCAGGCATTTATGAGGTTTTTCTCCTGTGTGGATCCTTTGGTGTTTATAAAGGCTGCTCCTGTGACTGAAGCTCTGTCCACACTCCAGGCATTTATGAGGTTTTTCTCCTGTGTGGATCCTTTGATGTTTATAAAGGTTGCCCCTATGACTGAAGCTCTTTCCACACTCCAGACATTTATGAGGTTTTTCTCCTGAGTGGATCCTTTGATGTTTATAAAGGTCGCTCCTCCGACTGAAGCTCTTTCCACACTCCAGACATTTATGAGGTTTTTCTCCTGAGTGGATCCTTTGATGTTGATAAAGGTCGCTCCTCCGACTGAAGCTCATTCCACACTCCAGACATTTATGAGGTTTTTCTCCTGTGTGGCTACTTTGATGTCTATAAAGGCTCCTCCTCTGACTGAAGCTCTTTCCACACTCCAGGCATTTATGAGGTTTTTCTCCTGTGTGGCTACTTTGATGTGTATAAAGGTGGATCCTCTGACTGAAGCTCTTTCCACACTCCATGCATTTATGAGGTTTTTCTCCTGTGTGGATCCTTTGGTGTTTATAAAGACTGCTCCGAACACTGAAGCTCTTTCCACACTCCAGGCATTTATGAGGTTTCTCTCCTGTGTGGACACTTTGATGTATATAAAGGTTGCCCCTCCGACTGAAGCTCTTTCCACAGTCCAGGCATTTATGAGGTTTTTCTCCTGTGTGGATCCTTTGATGTGTATAAAGGTGGCTCCTCTGACTGAAGCTCTTTCCACACTCCAGGCATTTATGAGGTTTTTCACCTGTGTGGAGCCTTTGGTGTCTCTGAAGATCTCCATTGCTCTTGAAGGATTTCTCACATTCCAAGCATTGATATTTCCTTCCTCCCTCATGGATCTTTTGGGGATTCCGGGGTCTTCCGAAGGACCCTCTGCCCTCCAGGACCGTCTCGGGGTCTCCAGCTGTTTCCTCCTTCCCGCATCGCCCTCCAGGCGGCAGCCGCCTTTCCTGTGGTCCCCCTGGGCTCATCCCTCCTGCAGCCTCGGAGCCTCCCGGCCTTTCCCCGCCATCTCCCGGGGAAGCCGCCTCAGGACAGGGCAGGGCTGCTCCGCGGGGCCCGCTCTCCTCCTCATCCCCGGCGGCGCTTCTTTCCTTCCCCCGCCGGGCTCCTCCGTCCTCCTGCATGGGAAAGAAAGAGGCGGGTCACGGCTGCATTCCTTTCCCCGCAGGGGAGGCCCAGACCGAAGCCTCTACCTCCCATGGTCCTCCCTATCAGCGACCCTCCGCCAAACTAAGGCACGGGCGCTGCGGCCTCCCCTCCTTCACAGGCCTTCCTTCTAAGGAGGACCCTCCGCAACTGCAAGTCCCGGCGTCCCCTGTGCCCTACCTGCATCAGGCCGCATGCGCACCCGAATCGGAAAACTCCGTCGCTTCTCGGATTCCGGAAGTGAGGGCCAGACCGTCCTCCGTCCCGTTTTCAGACAAGCTCCGCAAGGAAAACGAAAGCCCTTTTCCTGCTAGGACAAGTCATTTGCATTGGGAAAGTTCTACGGCAACCCATTGGCGGGCGGGCGTGGAACCACGCCCCCTGCTCGACTCTATAGCTGCTGCCTTCCTGGTTTTCATCCTGTCTGGGTCCCTCTTCTCACTTGCCTCCTCCCTTGCGCCACTGGCTCCGCCCCCTCCCCTCCGCCCGTCTTGGCGAAATTGGGACGGGAGGCGATTGGGGGATTCCCAAAGGTTTCTGCAATGGACGGGAACGGACGGGGGTTTCCCTCGCCGGCCTCGGCTTTCCTGTGACGGAACATTTTCTGCATCCCCGGAGCTGCTCCCTTCTCCGCCCCATTAAGCCTGCAGCAGCCCCGTGGGCATCTCCGGGTGGCCCCCTTTCCTCCTGGGGGAGAAGGCGGGTTGCAGCTGGGTCTCCCCCACCAGCACCCCCAGTCCAGGTGCGCCTGGCATCAAGACCCCCTTCCTCTCCCCGCTGGAAGGAAGGGCGGGCGAGGTTGCCAGCCTGAAGGAAGCCTTGAATGTAGCCATCCTTCCATCTATTATAATAAATACTATTTAAATTTCCTGGCCACCTGATCCCCGGAGACTCCTGGCAGTTTGCAAATGTTAAAAAACACGTATTTGTACATTGTGGGAGGGGGTCACGGGACAAATCATTCAGGGAAGAAGATAAAAGTGATTTCAGAATAATCATGTATTTCCCCCCATTTTGTAGTTCAGGAACTTCTGTAGTTTCTCTCCTTATTTTCCTTTTGTGGAATACTCTTCGTGACACCTGAGCGTAATCATAATTTAGTCCACCTTCCTGGTTGCTTCCCTGGGCCTTCCTCGCTTCTCATTCTGGACCCTTGGACTCTCTGGCAATTGTTTTCTGAATCATTGGGCTTCCACAGAAGGCAACAACTTGCCTGTCAGAAACCTCTTAGCCAGGATGTTGAATGCAAGAATAGCTGCCTTACAAGGAAACCCCCAAAACCACATAGCTAGAATATGAAACTAGAAGCTTTGAAAGATACCTGTGACCTGTGATTTAGCTATTTAGCATAACAATCGTAAAAGCTTGGGGGGGGGGGCTTTAACTCAGGTAACCAATAAATATTATAGGCATTATTAGTGGGGAGGCAAGGGTGGTGTGTGTGACTCACCTTGGAGTATAAAAATTGAGTGTAAAACTGTAATCGGCACTTGGAGGCTTTCAAAGCCTGGTTCCTTCTTCCTTGGTACCGAAATAAAAGTATATTCTGGTCTCATATCTTGGGTTTGCCGGATCAATTGGCTTTGACACTAACTGACCACCCAGGTCTCTTCCAGCTCCGTTCTGTTCCTTCCCCATTTATCTAGTTAATGCTAATTAGTATTCCTAAGGAAAGAATATTGGGCACCTGGGAGAACCTTTGGGTACCCCACTGCCTACTTCCCTGCATGTGGAAGGGAAGTTCCATTAAGGCAGGGCTGTGGCTCATAAGTCGTTCCAAATATGATCTCCAGAATCCCAATAGAGGAAGATGTTTGAAGAGAGCAGCTGCTTTGGCCCTCAGCTTCCCTATAGAGTGGAAGCCCTGGAGTGCGGTCCACAAAGTGGCTGCCATTTTGGAGTGGGAAAAATCATTGCAGCTGCTCTCAGAATGGTGCCCGCTTTCAGGACAGCAGCATAAATCCTCTTGTCACGAAGGCCATGCATTGGAGCGGCTCTTTTCTGAAGAGATTTACTCAAAAGATTTGGTCTAGGGGTTAAGGGACAGGGCCGGAAAGCAAGAGGTGCAGATCTCTTATACACCTTGGGCATGGAAGAAAGATGACCTAAACCAGCCACCCCGTCTCAGCCCAACTGACCTTATAGGTCCTTGTGGGGAAATGAGGAAAAAATGTGTTGGATATATCCACCGCCTTGCAAAAATAATAAAGGTGGGATATAAATAAATAAAAGTGAGCAATGACCGGCAGATGGGGATGAGGCCATGGGACCCCAGGAGGACAGGAAAGCAGGCCCAATACCTTTGGGGACCGAGTGGGGCTGCCAGCAGTGCCCAGGGGGTCTCAGGGTGGGGGAGGGCTGTGGAAGGCCACATGTGGGCTGGGGTGGTGCTGCAGTGTGGGCCCTATTTGAGAGGCTGAGGGTCCACATATTAAGGGGGGGGTCCTGGAGGGGATTTCCCCCCTGCAGATTTGCAAAGTGGTCTGGGGGGGGAAGCGGGAAAAGGGAGGCAAAGGGCCCCGGGATGCGGGGAAAGTCAGAGCCTCAGAAGGGTCCCCACAACCTCCACCTGCCTGAATGCGGGGAGTGGGGGCGGAGATCAAACGGACACCCACCCCCGGCCAGCCTCTCGCGCGAGACTAGGAAGGGACTCGGCACTGCGCAGGCGCTCTTTGGCTGACTGAAAATGGAGGGCGCCGATTGGTCGCTCTGGAGTCGGCGGCGATTGGCTGGAGGTCTCTTTGAGGCGGTCCTTCTAAAGGAATGGTGCCCCCCCCCCACATCTTGTTAGGGGGAGACATTCCGACGAGGGAAGCGAAATACAGACCCAGAAGCCCCACCATAACCTCCCCCTACCTGGATGCGAGCAGCGGGGAAGCAGGCCGGACCGCAAACTTCAACGGTTCCCCTCGGCCGATTTCCCCTGGCGGTGATTGGCAGGAGGACTGCTTGGGGCGATCCTTTCAGAGGAACAGGAGGAGCTTCGGCTTTCCTACCCGGAAGAGCGTAAAGAAAGGGAAGCTTCCACTTCCGGAAACTAAACGGAGTACGGGGAAGCTGCCTGAATCGGCGACAGAAGAGCCCGGGTGATGCAGGTTTGTCGCATGGGATGCTGGGAGTCGCAGTCCGAAGTGGGAGGGGTCGGAGCCAAAGGGGAGAGGAGCCCATACACCAAGGGGCGAGGGCGGCACGCCAGTAAGGAGCGAGGGGCGGAGTCACAAAGCGGGCACGACCAATGGGATGGCGTAGAAGGCGCCTCATGCAAAAATGCACCGGCCCTGAAGAGAAAGTTTTCTTCCCAGGTGACGCAATCGGAGAAACAAACGGCAGCGACAGGGGAGGAGAGGAAGAGTGGCGCAATCAGAGGAGCGACGGAAGAAGGTCTGTGTTTTAAGGCGACGGAAGTTACCGCATGCAGGTTGGGCGCGGGGATTGCTGGGAGTCGCAGGCTGAGAGTCTCTGCGGACAGGGGAGTCCTGTGAAGGAGGATCGTAGGAGGTGGAGACTTCGGCCTTAGGCCTCCCCTGCGGGGAAGGGGACGCACCCATCACCCGCCTCTCTTTTCTCCCCTGAAGGAGGAGGGAGGAGCCCGGCGGCGAAAGGAAGAAAGCGGCCCCGAGAGGAGGAAGAGAAGAAGAAAGCGGCCCCGCGGAACTAAACGGAGAACGGGAAGCTGCCTGAATCGGCGACTGAAGAGCCCGGATGATGCAGGTTTGGCGCAGGGGATGCTAGGAGTCGCAGTCCGAGGTGGGGGGGGGTCTCTCCGGAGTGGGGAGGCCCTGAGAAGATTGAGGGAGGCGGGCAAGATTGGGAGGCCGAGGCCTAGTCGTGGGCGGGGGGAGGATGGGAAGGAGGCAGGGCTCGCAGGGACCGCGAGAGGCGGAGGCTTCGGCCCGCGCCTCCCCTGCGGGGAAAGGGACGCAGCTGTGACCCGCCTCTCTCTCTCCCCTACAGGAGGACCGAGGAGCCCAGCGGGAAAAGGAAGAAAACGCCGCCCCAGAGGAGGAGGAAAGCGGGCCCCGCGGAGCAGCCCTGCCCTGTCCTGAGGCGGCTTCCCCGGGTGACGTCGGGGAAAGGCCGGAGGGTTCTGGGGCTGCAGGAGGGATGAGCCCAGGGGGACCCCGGGAAAGGGGGCTGCCTGGAGGACGGTGCAAGGAGGAAAAAATGGGCAGAGACCCTGAGACGATCCTGGAGGCCGGAGGGCCCTTCGGAAGACCCCAGAAGGAGGAAGAAGAGAAATATGAGTACCAGCAATGTGAGAAACCCTTAATCCACTCAGGGGAAAAGAGATACAAATGCTCAAAATGTGAAAAATCCTTCAAAAGAAAAGACCATCTTGAAATCCATCTAAGAACCCACACAGGAGAGAAACCTCATAAATGCCTGGAGTGTGGAAAGAACTTCAGTGAGGGGAACAGCCTTTATATACATCAAAGGATCCACTCAGGAGAGAAACCTCATAAATGCCTGGAGTGTGGAAAGAGCTTCAGTGAGCGGAGCAGCCTTTCTATACACCAAAGGATCCACTCAGGAGAGAAACCTCATAAATGCTTGGAGTGTGGAAAGAGGTTCAGTGAGCGGAGCAGTCTTTATATACATCAAAGGATCCACTCAGGAGAGAAACCTCATAAATGCCTGGAGTGTGGAAAGAACTTCAGTCAGAAGAGCACCCTTTATAAACATAAAAAGATCCACACAGGAGAAAAACCTCATAAATGCCTGGAATGTGGAAAGAGCTTCAGTCAGAGGAGCTGCCTTTATAAACATCAAAGGATTCACACAGGAGAGAAACCTCATAAATGCATGGAGTGTGGAAAGAGCTTCAGTCAGAGGAGCACCCTTTATAGACATCAAAGTATCCATTGGGAAGAAAAACCACATAAATGCCTGGAATGTGGAAAGAAATTTAGTCAGCGTTCACATCTTTATTCCCATCAAAGAATCCATTTCCAAGAAGAGTACCAATGCGGGCAATGTGAAAAATCCTTCAAAACAATTTAAATCCTTGGAAAACATCTAACAATCCACAAACCACATAAATGTCTGGAGTGTGGAAAGAGCTTCACTCGGAGAAGACAACTTTCGCTGCATCAAAAAATCCATTCAGGCGAAAAAAAACATACATGCCTGATGTGTGGAAAGAACTTCAGTCATAGGGAAAGCCTTTATGTACATCAAAGGATCCACACAGGAGAAAAGCCTTATAAATGCCTAGAGTGTGGAAAGAGCTTTACTGACCGGTCAAACCTCCGCCGACATCAAAGAATCCACACAGGAGAAAAAACACATAAATGCCTAGAATGTGGAAAGTGTTTCAATACTGGAGGAATTCTGTATAGACATCAAAGGATCCACACAGGAGAGAAACCACATAAATGCCTGGAGTGTGGAAAGAGCTTCAGTCAGAGGAGTGTCCTTTATAAACATCAAATGATTCACACAGGAGAAAAACCACATAAATGCCTGGAGTGTGGAAAGTGTTTTACTGAGCGTGGTAGCCTCCATAAACACGAAAGAATTCACACAGGAGAAAAACCACATACATGTCTGCATTGTAGAAAGAGCTTTAGTCAGAAAGCACAGCTTGACAGACATCAAAGAATCCACTCAAGGGAGAATTCATATGGGGAAAATATGATAAATACGTCTGAGTGTGAGAAAACTCACACTATCTGAGGAATTGAATTGTATATTTAATTTGGCCAAGTGTGAATAGACAAGCTAGGAATTCGCCTTAAGAGCTCTCAATGTACAAAAAAGCAACAGAATAATAATATTCATGATATTTTTAATAATTCGAAGAGGAGGAAATATTTTTCTTTACTCCAAATGAGTAAAGAATATATTAAGAAGAGTAAATAATAACTGCCAAATGAGGGACTTTCTCAAGTTGAATAACAAAGGACTTTTTCAATTGTACATGATTCAACTGACTGAAATTGTACTTTTTCGGAACAGACTTACGTGACTCATGATGACATTTCTCATGTGAATGTTCTTTTAGTGCAATGCTTATTTCAGTGGTTATACTTAATATTATGGGATGTAACTGTCAATGTCTCTTATGTAACTGTAACTGCACAGGATGATTTCTTTCATGCAATAAACTCTTCTATTTTGTACTTTTCCTACTGTATGGAGTATAAAATGAAACCTAATTCTGTGTTCTGAATTCCTTCTTTTCATTGAGGGAAATCTCTTTGCTACAATAATAAGTTCCCTTTAAAAGGACATCCCCTTGATATCTAATTGGAGCAAGTGTAGAGTGGCTGAATCTAGGGCTAATTGGCCTTTATTGTGGGTGTGAAAGTTTCTCCCTGTCATTATTTGATATAATCTATACGGGCTTTCCAAATATCAGTGTCATGTAAGACCATCCCCAGACAATTGGATTTTCTCAATGGTTCTGTTGTCTTCCAGAAGAAACTGCTACAAGGAACTCTCAGGTCCCATAGATGCCTATTCTGGTTTGGGCAGGGGGGGGGAGGACTGGGTGCATTCCTCACTTTATACCTCTTTTCCTGCTTATCCTGTACTGAGATGTTCCTTCTTGGGAATGAAAGTGGGGAGTGATGCAATTGAGGGCCATCTGTTATGACTCAGCATGGGACCCTTCAGCAAGCGATGCCGGAGGACAACTTCTTATCACTTTCTCAGCCTGCAGTTCTCAAAACCACACCCACAGATTGGCTTCTCTTACACCGGACTGAGGGGAGGCGTCTCTAGCTGTTTTACCCTGAAGGAATTTCATGGGAATCCTCAGATCCTGCTTTCTTTGTCTCGCTATCCCTTTTTCAATAGGTTCCTTTTGAAATGCCAAGCGTTTCAAGAGTTCTAGTTTCTTGAGTGGAGGGGCAAGGCAAGTCCTTAAACACTTTAAGGCCGACAAAGCTTTGTGAGATGCTAGCCATATTCTCAGCCTTTAGGAGGAGAGGTACATTGGGGCCCATGGATTGAGGCAGGTTTAAGTAGGAGATGGTCAGTTGATCTGTTGAGGAGTGGAACTGCTCCTTAAAGAAGATGGAGGTCAAAATACAGCCCTGGGAATCTTTTCTGGAAAGGATGGTTAGCACATTTCATCCAATTGCTGAATGAGAAAAACTATTTGTATTGTATTTTCCAAGCTCATAATGATTTCTCTCAAAATGGAATCAAATGTCGATTTAAAATCAACACAGGCTGCATGCAGTCATTCTCTCCCTGCCATTTTAATTTGTTTCGGTTAGAAGAAAGTTTACTTGTAAATCAAAATGTACGCCCTGCATCAGTTTCAACTGATTTCACAGTAAATTGAGATTATTTGGTAAAAAGGTACCCCTACCTTTAGCATAGTTCATTCCCCCTTTCCCCATGGGACACCCACGGTCCATTATGTCCATCAACAAATTTTGTTCATTTTGTTATGGGAAGAACCCAGCTACGCTTGGACATCTGGTTGGGATGTCCTTGTGATGGGAGTAATTTCTCACGGGAAGCGACAATTCTTGAACGCCATTCCTCCCAAACGGTTGCGTTCCATCCCACCCCCTCCCTTTTCTTTATCCAGGTAGGAGTGAAGTAGAATATAGGTGGCTTGCTCCCCCAGAAGAAAGGTGGACCTGAAACAACAATAAACCTAGGTACAATTATTATGTAAGTAGTAACCCAACTATTGCTATATTCCTTATTGGGACCATTGAGGTCACCTAGTGTGAAACGTAACTAACCTCGCTACCCTAACTTCTGGAGGAGCCACCCACTCTCTGTGCTAATAGGTAGGGTTTCCACAATGATAGTTTTTCCTTATGGATTCTGGAGTGGAAAATCTTTTTCATCTCGTAGTGGCTCCAATCTATTGCAGCCCCTTTGAGCAGCCGATCTCCAAGGGGACCTTCTGCCGAGAGGCTCTCGCCATGTCAAAACCACTTTGAAACTTCCCTGAGAGGATCCTGGTTTCTCTTTCATGGTTGCGGGACAGAAATCCAAAAACTATTTCCAAAGTGGTTTATCATCCTGGAGTCCTGATAGTAAAATGCTTGGGAGGCAACACCATCATATAGAAAGATATAGAGCTGTGAACATCAGTTCACAGGTGTCCTATATCAACCTCCCTACCATCTCATAGGGTGGTTGTTGAGGGAAGAGATGAGGAAGAGAGCTCCAAAGAGCCCTCAGTCCAACCCTGAGCTACAAATATTCTCCTTTCTTTTCTTGCATATCTTCTCCGCCTTAGTTGCAGAAATAATAAAGGCAGGATCCAAATGGATAAATAAACTCACTCTATGTGACTCGCAACTGTGTTTTTAAATAGCAACTAATGGCCTCTCTTCGATGCAGGAAAATTCTTGATCCTGGATATAAGAATTCGTGGACAAACAGAGACCGTCTCCAGTTAAAAAGGACCTAAGGATGAGAATCTCCTGCCAATGGTTCCTGCTAGTGAATTTCCTCTCATTTCGACACATTGTGGGAAAAAGGAAGCAGGAAATCATGCAATTTTGATAGGATCCAAGTTGGATACTTTCTGGGTCTCTTTAACTGCTGGATCCTTCAACATTTGGAACTTGGCCAAAAGAGGGTCATGTGCCTTGGGGGGTTCAGAATAATTAAGCTATGAAGTATTTTCTTTTGGCCAAAGTTGTTCAAAGGAGACAGGATTCCCCCCTCCCCCTTCCTGGGTGGCTGTATTACTTTGGGATTGACAAAAAGGTTTCTCACCTAAGCAGAAAGACTGAAAGGAGCTCACCTGGGGTGATGGAACAAAATGTAAAACAGGATGGCAACACAAAGGGAACGCAATGGGAAGTTCATCCAGAGCTACGTTAATGAGTGGAGCTTCCCTTAACAAAGGCAGTCTACCTCCAACAATATGCCTTATGTGCAAAAAGATGAGGAATGGGCAGCTTTAGTAATTGGTTTGGTCACCTAATACAGACATTTGCCTGGCATTTTAAATCAAGCCTTAATCTCCAAGGCACTCAGGCACCAAGTTTAGTATTGAACTTGATCACCTGAATTTGAGAGACTTTGACAGAAGCAAAGGTGAAATACAGACCATCAAATAATCCAAGTAAAGCAAAAACATTTATTAAGGATGGGGTGTCAAATGGTACATACATTCAGTGTCAGTAAAGAAATGATGAAAGGATAAAATGCACTGATTACTCCTGAAGTTTAAACAACAGGAATTCTAGAAATATTCCCCAAGGGACAAATAGTATGGGCTACATTAATCTTTCTCAGCTGGGTTGGTGTGTTTCTTGAAAGTTGCAGATGTCTTCAGTCAGAATACTCTGTTGTGTAGTTCCTGAAAAAGCAAGTTCACACATACAAAACAAAAAGTCTTAGTCAAGAAGGAAAGACACGTCTAACCTTGCCATAGGGGAGATGGTTGACCTCCAAGGTTAAAGACTTATGGAGGGGCTCCATCAGGATCGCCTCCCAGCCGAGGAGGAGCTGCAGTGCAAGAGAGCAGCAGGACCAGGAGCCCCTCCAGCCTTTGGGGAGACGCATCAACTAGGAAAAGCCCCCCAAGGCGGTGGGGGCCCTCCAGCCCCTCTTCTTGGGGAGGGAGGGGGCGAGTGTGGGGGGCTGGGGAGAAGCTGGGGGAGGGGCTGCAAGGGGACTTCCTGGAGGCCAGAAGAAGCTGAGGGTCCACATATTAAGGGGTGTCCTGGAGGGGATTTCCCCCCCTGCATATTTGGAAAGCGGTCCTTGGGGGGGGGGAAGCGGGAAGAGGGAGTCAAGGGGCCCCGGGATGCGGGGAAAGTCAGAGCCCCAGAAGGGTCCCCCCAACCTCCATCTGCCTGAATGCGGGGAGTGGGGGCGGAGATCAAATCGAAAGCCGCCGCCGCCGCCAGCCTCTCTCCGCGCGAGACTAGGAAGGCACTCGGCACTGCGCAGGCGCTCTCTGGCTTACTGAAAATGGAGGGCGCCGAATGGTCGCTCCGGTCGGCGGCGATTGGCTGAAGGACTCTTTGGGGCGGTCCTTCTAAAGGAAGGGCATGCATCTTGTTAGGGGGAGACATTCCGACGAGGGAAGGGAAATACAGATCCAGAAGCCTCCCCTCACCTCCTTTTGCCTGGATGCGGGCAGCGGGGAAGCAGACCGGACCCCAAACTTCAACGGTTCCCCTCGGCCCATCTCCCCTGGCGACCATAACAACCCTCGGCAACGCGCAGGCGCCCTCTGGCTCTTTGAAGCAGGGCGCACTCCGATTGGCCGTTCTGGGGAGGGCGGTGATTGGCAGGAGGACTGCTTGGGGCGGTCCTTTCAGAGGAACAGGAGGAGCTTCGGCTTTCCTACCCGGAAGAGCGTAAAGACGGGGAAGCGTCCACTTCCGGAAACTAAACGGAGAACGGGGAAGCTGCCTGAATCGGCGACAGAAGAGCCCGGATGATGCAGGTTTGGCGCAGGGGATGCTGGGAGTCGCAATCGGAGGTGGGGGGTCTCTCCGGAGTGCGGGGGCCCTGAAGGGATTGAGGGAGGCGGGCAAGATTGGGAGGCCGAGGCCTAATGTCGGGTGGGGGGGGGGGCGGAGGATGGGAAGGAGGCCGGGCTCGCAGGGACCGCGAGAGGCGGAGGCTTCGGCCTGGGCCTCCCCTGTGGGGAAAGGGACGCAGCCATGACCCGCCTCTCTCTTTCCCCCTGTAGAAGGACCGAGGAGCCCAGCGGGGAAAGGAGGGAAGCGCCGCCCGAGAGGAGGAGGAGAGCCGGCCCCGGGGACCAGCCCTACCCGTTCCTGGCGCACCTTTCCTGGGAGACGGCGGGGAAACGCAGGGAGGCTCTGGGGCTGCAGGAGCGATGGGCCCAGGGGGACCCTGGGAAAGGCGGCTTCCTGCAAGCGGAGGCGGGGAGGAGGAAACGGGCGGAGACTCCAAGACAGTTCTGGAGGACGGAAGATCCTTTCGAAGACGCCGGAAGACCCAAAGGATCCAGGAGGGAGGAAGGAAATATCAGTGCCCGGAATGTGAAAAATCCTTCAAGAGAAATGCACATCTTCAAAGGCATCTTAGAATCCATACAGGAGAGAAACCTCATAAATGCCTGGAGTGTGGAAAGAGCTTCAGTCAGAGGAGCAACCTTTATATACATCAAAGGATTCATTGGGTAGAGAAACCGAAGAAATGCCTGGAGTGTGGAAAGAGCTTCAGTCAGAGGGGAAACCTTTGTACACATCAAAGGATCCACACAGGAGAGAAACCTTATAAATGCCTGGAGTGTGGAAAGAGCTTCAGTCAGAGGGGCCACCTTTATACACATCAAAGGATCCACTCAGGAGAGAAAGATCATAAATGCCTGGAGTGTGGAAAGCGCTTCAGTCAGAGGGGCAACCTTTATACACATCAAAGGATCCATTCAGGAGAAAAACCTCATAAATGCCTGGAGTGTGGAAAGAGCTTCAGTCACAGCAGCAGCCTTTATGTACATCAAAGGATCCACACAGGAGAGAAACCTCATAACTGCCTGGAGTGTGGAAAGAGCTTCAATCAGAGGAGCAGCCTTTATAGACATCAAAGGATCCACACAAGAGAGAAACCTCATAAATGCCTGGAATGTGGAAAGAGCTTCAATCAGAGGAGCAGTCTTAATAAACATCAAAGGATCCATTGGGTAGAGAAACCGAAGAAATGCCTGGAGTGTGGAAAGAGCTTCAGTCAGAGGGGCAACCTTTATACACATCAAAGGATCCACACAGGAGAGAAACCTTATAAATGCCTGGAGTGTGGAAAGAGCTTCAGTCAGAGGGGCCACCTTTATACACATCAAAGGATCCACTCAGGAGAGAAAGATCATAAATGCCTGGAGTGTGGAAAGAGCTTCAGTCAGAGGGGCACCCTTTATACACATCAAAGGATCCACTCAGGAGAGAAACCTCATAAATGCCTGGAGTGTGGAAAGAGCTTCAGTCATAGGGGCAACCTTTATAAACATCAAAGGATCCACACAGGAGAAAAACCTCATAAGTGCCTGGAGTGTGGAAAGGGCTTCAGTAATAGGGGCAACCTTTATAAACATCAAAGGATCCACACAGGAGAAAAATCTCATAAATGCCTCGAGTGTGGAAAGTGCTTCAGTCAGAGGAGCAACCTTTATTCACATCAAAGGATCCATTGGGGAAAATAACTGAATATATGCCTGGAGGGCAGGGCTTCCTTCTGAAGACCTGGCAATCCCCAAAGGATCTAGGAGGAAGGGAGGAAAATATCAATGCCACGAATGTGAAAAATCCTTCAAAAATAACGGACATCTTCAGAAGCATCTAAAGGTCCATTCAGGACAAAAACCTCATAGGTGCCTGGAGTGTGGACGGAGCAACCTTTATAAACATCAAAGGATCCACTCAGGCGAAAACCCCTGCAAATACTGGAGTGTGGAAAGAGCTTCACTAGTGCTCCACACCTCCGTCAACATCAAATAATCCACACAGGAGAAAAACCACATAAATGCCTCGAATGTGGAAAGTGTTTCAGTCGGAAAGGACATTTGTATGAACATCGAAGAATCCACTCAGGAGACAAACCACATAAATGTCGAGTGTGCAACGAGCTTCATTCAGAGATGAAACCTTTGCATACATCAAAAAATCCACTCAGGAGAAAAAAACATATCAGTAGAAAGAGTGTGGAAAGAACTTTGGTTGGAGAGGAAACCTTGACACACATCAAAGAATCCACCCTGGAGAGAAAACCTACCCTAAAATTGTGTTTCCACCAAAATAAGGCATAGTGATTATTTGGGCCCCCAAAAGTTAATAAAGCCAGGTGTTATTATAGGGGAATATGGATCTTGAGTCTGTAATTTAGGGTGTTGGCTATTCCTACCCTCTTAGTATTATCTGCAAATTTAATGTGTCCCCCATCTAGTCCCTCATTTAAGTCATTTATGAAGGTATTGAAAAGTTCTCGACCTAAGATGGAACCTTGTGGTACCCCCGTGCTTCCTTCCCTCCCTGTACATATAGTACCATTAAGGACCAACTGTTGAGTAATTTGTCAGCCAGTTACACATCAATCCATTCAACTCAGTCATGAGTTTCATCCCACCATGTTTCACTAATAGCAACTATATCATACGTACCTTTGTGTATTAGTATTTCAGCTTCTCCCTGTCTATTGAGCGTTCATATATAGGGATTAGAGTCCTCCTTGGATCTTGGATATGTTTCTTGTATCCCCTACTCTGTGTCTGTGTTTTCCATCCTTTCTATCACTCTACTTCTCTGTGTTTTCCCTTGTTTTCTTCTTTCCCACCATGTATGATTGGTTATTTAGTGGCTTTTCATTGGAATCGGGCTCTAGAGGTCTTGAGGATTGCAACCCCTGCCCGCTCAACTGTCTAACTTCAAAATGAAGACCGTTTTCAAGTGTACACGCTAGGCATTTTAACTGGCTCAAATTGTACCTTTTCGCAATAGGTTTACGTGACTCCTTTCTTCCACCGAATCTACTGTTTTGTACTTTTTCTACTGTATAAAAGTGTAAAATGAATCCCAAGTCTGTCGTCCATTTTTTCATGAAGGGAAACCACTTTATTAGATTAGTATAAGGATGCCTTTAAATGATCTTACATCTCTGTGCCTAATTTGACCAAGTGTTCGGTGGCAGAATTCAAGAGTCAGACCTGCCCCAACCCGGTCCCTTAGGAAAGGAAGACCCTCGACCCTCTATGTTGGTTTTCCAAAGGTTGGTACCATGTAAGACCATCCCCAGATATCCGGAACTCTTCTCCGCCTTAGTTGCAGAAATAATAAAGGCAGAATCCAAATGGATAAACTAACTCACTCTATGTGACTCGCAACTGTGTTTTTAAATAGCAACTAATGGCCTATCTTTGATGCAGGAAAATTCTTGATCCTGGATATAAGAATGCAGAATTCATACACAGAGACCGTCTCCATTTAAAAAGGACCTAAGGATGAGAATCTCCTGCCAATGGTTCCTGCTAGTGAATTTCCTCTCATTTCAACACATTGTGGGAAAAAGGAAGCAGGAAATCATGCAATTTTGATAGGATCCAAGTTGGATACTTTCTGGGTCTCTTTAACTGCTGGATCCTTCAACATTTGGAACTTGGCCAAAAGAGGGTCATGTGCCTTGGGGGGTTCAGAATAATTAAGCTATGAAGTATTTTCTTTTGGCCAAAGTTGTTCAAAGGAGACAGGATTCCCCCCTCCCCCTTCCTTAATGGCTGTATTACTTTGGGATTCACAAAAAGGTTTCTCAAAGAAGCAGAAAGACTGAAAGGAGCTCACCTGGGATGATGGAACAAAATGTAAAACAAGATGGCAACACAAAGGGAATGCAATGGGAAGTTCATCCAGAGCTACGTTGAGTGGAGCTTCCCTTAACAAAGGCAGTCTACCTCCAACAATCTGCCTTATGTGCAAAAAGATGAGGAATGGGCAGCTTTAGTAATTGGTTTGGTCACCTAATACAGACATTTGCCTGGCAATGGTGTGTGTAGAAAAGTTGGTGCAGGTGAGCTTTGGAATTCTGATGGCTTTATGACCTCATCCATGCAAGTTAAATTGTCAGTTATCAGAGTGAAGATGCCCCCCAAGAGGTAATTTGGTGTCCAAAGGGATCCTGGGCTCTGGAAAATCTTCCCTCTATTTATATCCAATTTATCAGAGTTGTATTGCAAGAGCAAAAATGCCCATTTGGCCACTAATTAGAGGGAAGCAGGGAGAAAATAAGAACATCCACCCCTTTTTCTTGTTACTTCTAATTATTGATCATTTTAAATCAAGTCTTAATCTCCAAGGCACTCAGGCACCAAGTTTAGTATAGAACTTGATCACCTGAATTTGAGAGACTTTGACAGAAGCAAAGGTGAAATACAGACCATCAAATAATCCAAGCAAAGCAAAAACATTTACTAAGGATGGGGTGTCAAATGGTACATACATTCAGTGTCAGTAAAGAAATGATGAAAGGATAAAATGCACTGATTACTCCTGAAGTTTAAACAACAGGAATTCTAGAAATATTCCCCAAGGGACAAATGTATGGGCTACATTAATCTTTCTCAGCTGGGTTGGTGTGTTTCTTGAAAGTTGCAGATGTCTTCAGTCAGAATACTCTGTTGTGTAGTTCCTGAAAAAGCAAGTTCACACATACAAAACAAAAAGTCTTAGTCAAGAAGGAAAGACACGTCAAATCTTAAAAGTAGCTTTTGGCGAGAGGGGGGGACATCTAAGGTTAAAGACTTATGGAGGGGCTCCATCAGGATCGCCTCCCAGCCGAGGAGGAGCTGCAGTGCAAGAGAGCAGCAGGACCAGGAGCCCCTCCAGCCTTTGGGGAGACGCATCAACCAGGAAAAGCCCCCCAAGGCGGTGGGGGCCCTCCAGCCCCTCTTCCTGGGGAGGGAGGGGGCGCGTGGGGGGGGGAGAAGATGGGGGAGGGGCTGCAAGGGGACTTCCTGGAGGCCAGAAGAGACTGAGAATCCACATATTAAGGGGGGGGTCCTGGAGGGGATTCCCCCCCTGCATATTTGGAAAGCGGTCTTTGGGGGGGGGAAGCGGGAAAAGGGAGGCAACGGGCGCCGGGATGCGGGGAAAGTCAGAGCCCCAGAATGGTCCCCCACAACCTCCGCCTGCCTGAATGCGGGGAGTGGGGGCGGAGATCAAACGGAACCCCCCCCCCTCCGCCAGCCTCTCTCCGCGCGAGACTAGGAAGGGACTCGGCACTGCGCAGGCGCTCTCTGGCTGACTGAAAATGGAGGGCGCCGATTGGTCGCTCTGGAAGTCGGCGGCGATTGGCTGCAGGACTCTTTGAGGCGGCCCTTCTAAAGGAAGGGTGCCCCCGCCATCTTGTTAGGGGGAGACATTCCGACGAGGGAAGGGAAATACAGATCCAGAAGCCCCACCATAACCTCCCCCTGCCTGGATGCGGGCAGCGGGGAAGCAGACCGGACCCCAAACTTCAACGGTTCCCCTCGGCCGATCTCCCCTGGCGACCATAACAACGCTCGGCAACGCACAGGCGCCGTCTGGCTCTTTGAAGCAGGGCGCACTCCGATTGGCCGTTCTGGGGAGGGCGGCGATTGGCAGGAGGACTGCTTGGGGCGGTCCTTTCAGAGGAACAGGAGGAGCTTCGGCTTTCCTACCCGGAAGAGCGTAAAGACGGGGAAGCGTCCACTTCCGGAAACTAAACGTAGAACGGGGAAGCTGCCTAAATCGGCGACAGAAGAGCCCGGATGATGCAGGTTTGGCGCAGGGGATGCTGGGAGTCGCAGTCCGAGGTGTGGGGAGGTCTCTCCGGAGTGGGGAGGCCCTGAAGGGATTGAAGGAGGCGGGCAAGATTGGGAGGCCGAGGCCTATCCTGGGGGGGGTAGGGGTGAAGGATGGGAAGGAGGTCGGGCTCGTAGGAACCGCGAGAGGCGGAGGCTTCGGCCTGGGCCTCCCCTGCGGGGAAAGGGACGCAGCCATGACCCGCCTCTCTCTCTCCCCTGCAGGAGGACCGAGGAGCCCGGCGGGGGAAGGAAGGAAGCGCCGCCCCAGAGGAGGAGGAGGAGGAAAGCGGGCCCCGCGGCATAGCCCTGCCCTGTCCTAGGGCGGCTTCTGCGGAAGATGGCCTGGAAAGGCCGGGAGGCTCTGGGGCTGCAGGAGGGATGAGCCCAGGGGGACCCCGGGAAAGGCGGCTGCCTGGAGGGCGATGCGGGGATCAGGAAACGGGCGGAGACCCCGAGACGGTCCTGGAGGGCAGAGGGTCCTTTGGAAGACCCCGAAATCCCCAAAGGATCCAGGAGAAAGGGAGGAAATATCAGTGCCCAGAATGCGAAAAATCCTTCAAAACTAATGACCATCTTCAAAGGCATCTTAGAATCCATTCAGGAGAGAAACCTCACAAGTGCCTGGAGTGTGGAAAGAGCTTCAGTCAGTTGGGAAACCTTTCTAGACATCAAAGGACCCATTCCGGAGAGAAACCATACGAATGCATGGAGTGCGGAAAGAGATTCAACCTGAAGGAAAGCCTTAATACACATCAAAGAACCCACACAGGAGAGAAGCCACATAAATGCTTGGAATGTGGAAAGAGCTTCAATCTGAGGGAAAGCCTTTTTAGACATCTAAGCATCCACTCAGGAGAAAAGGAATACCAGTGTCGGGAATGTGAAAAATCCTTCAAAACAAATAATGATCTTGAAAACCATGTAAGAATCCACACAGGGGAGCAACCTCATAGATGCCTACAGTGTGGAAAAAGCTTCAATCATATGAGCAGCTTCTATAGACATAAAAGAATCCATTTACAAAAAACATATGAATGCTGGGAATGTGAAAAATCCTTCAAAACAATTCAAATCCTTGAAGAACACCTAAGAATCCACTCGGAAGAGAAACCTAATAAATGTCTGGAGGCCACGGAGTCCTTTGGCAATCCTGGGAATCCACAAAGAATAGAAACGAAGAAATCGCCAAAGGGAGAAAAGAAATATCAGTGCCCAGAATGTGAAAAAACCTTCAAGAGAAATGGACACCTCCAAATCCATTTAAGCATCCACTCAGGAGAAAGGGAATATCAGTGCCCGGAATGTAAAAAATCCTTCCGAAGAAAAGACCATCTTCAAAGCCATCTAACAATCCACTCGGGAGAGAAACCTCATAAATGCCTGGAGTGTGGAATGAGCTTCAATCACAGGAGCAGCTTTAGTAGACATCAAAGAATCCATTCGGGAGAGAAACCAAATAATTGCTTGGAGTGTGGAAAGAGCTTCAATGATGGGAGCAGCCCTTGTAGACATCAAACAATCCAGTCAGGAGGCAAACCGAACAATTGCTTGGAGTGTGGAAAGACCTTCAATGACAGGAGCAGCCTTTATAGACATAGAAGGATCCACTCGGCAGAAAAACCGTATAAATGCCTGGAGTGTGGAAAGAGTTTTGGTCATTGGAGCAACCTTCATCTACATCAAAGGATCCACTCGGGAGAGAAACCGTATAAATGTCTGGAGTGTGGAATGAGATTCTGCCAGAGGAGCAGCCTTTATAGACATCGAAGGATCCACTCAGGAGAAAAACCGTATAAATGCCTGGAGTGTGGAAAGAGCTTCCGTCAGAAGACTAACCTTTATCTACATCAAAGGATCCACTCAGGAGAGAAACCGTATCAATGCTTGGAGTGTGGAAAAAGGTTTATGGATGGTGGAAACCTCCGTAAACATCAAAGGATTCACACAGGAGAGAAACCATATAAATGTCTGGAGTGTGGAAAGAGCTTCAATCTCACAGGGCACCTTATTACACATCAAAGAGTCCACATAGGAAAGAAACAGGAAACCCGCCTGGGGTGTGGAAAGAGCTTCAGTGAGAGGAGACCAGACGAAAAACTCGGGAATCCCCAACGAACCCACGAGGGAGAAAAGAAATATCAATGCACTGAATGTGAAGAATCTTTCAAAACGAATAGAGGTCTTCTAAACCATCTCAGAATCCACACAGCAGAGAAACCATTTCAATGTTTTGAGTGTGGAAAGTGCTTCACTCACGAGAGCACCCTTAATAGACATCAAATATTCCACTCAGGAGAGAAACTGCATAAGTGCCTAGATTGCGGAAAGAGCTTCACTCGGAAGGCACGTCTTTATGCACATAAAAGAATCCACACAGGAGAAAAACCATATGAATGCCCGGAGTGTGGAATGAGCTTTACTGAAAGTGGAAATCTCCGCAAACATCAATGGATCCACGCTGGAGAGAAACCACATAAATGCCTGGAGTGTGGAAAGGGTTTCAATATGAGAGGAACTCTGTATAGACATCAAATGATTCACACAGGAGAAAAACCACATCAATGCCTAGAATGTGGAAAGTGTTTCAAAATGAGAGGAACTCTATATACACATCAAATGATTCACACAGGAGAAAAACCACATAAATGCCTGGAATGTGGAAAGAGCTTCAATCGGAGAGGAAACCTTTACATACATCAAAGAATCCACACTGGCGACAAACCATATCAATGTCTAGAGTGTGGAAAGAGTTTCTCTGCAAACAGAAGTCTTTATAAGCATCAAAGAATCCACACAGGAGAAACCTCATATACTGTCTTTCCCCAAAAATAACCCTAGCCTCATTTTTGAGTGACTAATGTAAGCCCTACCCCCCAAAATGAGCCCTAGTGAAAGGGAGTCAGTATTACCAGCACAGGAGATAGCAAGTCCGTGAGGGCTGACGGTGTCTGGCAGCAGTCGCAGCCCACACAGCACAGGTGGGTTTCATTACCTGTGAAAGCAGCAGGTGGAAGCAGGTGGGGGGGAGGCAGGCTTTCCCACACGGGCCATGGGAAAGCCAAGAGTCTACCAGAGTGGCCATGCGGTGACACCGGCAGCAGACGGAGGCAGAGGTGCGGGGGTTAAGCAAGTGATCCAGATGTGCGGTGTGGGTATTGAGAAAGTCCGGTCTGGGAGGCTCATCTTTGCATCTCTCGGCTTGCCTGCAGCCTACAGGCCGCATTGAGATTTCCTGCTGTCCACCTGCGCCTCTGCCTCCGTCTGCTGCTGGTGTCACTGTGGCAAGACGAGCCTCCCACGGCCACAGCTCCATCTGAATTGCCTGCCCCCCCCATCTTTGCTTCCGCCTGCTGCTTACAAAGTTATCGTATTTTTCCGAGTATAAGACGCAGAGGAATATAAGACGCAGCAAGGTTTTGAAGAGGAAAATTTTTTTTAAAAGTTTTTGCACTCTGCAAACCCCCCCCCCCCCCAAATTTGGACCATTTTTCATGAAGACGGGCCCGTTTTTTTCCCCACAAAAAGGGCATGGATAGCCTTTAGGAAGCTTATAGAGTGCTGCTGGGGGCTGGGTGGGCAAAAATGGGCCGTTTTTCATTCGTTTCTGCCCTCCCCAGCCCCCAGGAGCTCTCTAAAAGCCTTCTAAAAGCTACGCACGGGCATTTTGGTGAAGGGGCAGAGTTTCGGGAAGCTAAAAATGCTGTATTCAGTGTATAAGACACACCCAGATTTTCAGCCTCTTTTTTTGAGGGTAAAAGGTGCGTCTTATACTCCAAAAAATACAGTAATCAACTGAAACACGAAAAATGCCTCGAAGAGCTTTACTAAGGATGCAAACCTCTTGTCAACATCAAATAATCCATCCTGGAGAGAAACTATAAATGCCTGGAATGTGTTTCAGTAGGAGAGGAACTCTATAGACATCTAATGATTCACACAGGAGAAAAACCATATAAATGCCTGGGAAAAGTTTCATTTCAAAACAAGGATCTTTATTCCCATCAAGGAATCCACGCAAGGAAAAGCATATAAGGCTTTCCTTAAGTTTTACAGGTGTGAAGCTTAAGGAAAGACTAAATGAAGAAGACACAGGAGTTAGAAATTAACAAAATATAGGTAGAGGTGAACAAACATGTAAAAATGGAGTGAAGGATTGTAAATTTAAGGACTGTATATAACAGTATCATATATATAGACAAAGAGAAACTGAAATAAGAGGGGAGAAGTACATTTACAATGAATGTATACTGAAGTGGAAATGTTGTATAGAAGGAAATTGCAAAAAAAATGCCCTTTTTTAAAAAAAAGCTGTTTAATAAAAATATCTTAAAAAATAAAATAAAAATGTCTAAAAACTTATTTTCCCTGTCGCGAAGTGTCCGCTTACAATAGTTTACAAAAGTTCTTGACCCCGACATCACTCAGCCCATCTTGGAACCAGCCAGGTGAGCCTGTAAGCCAGGTCACGAAACTCCCAGTTGTCCTCGGTCACTCCTCTCCATCCCTGGCTGATGGTTTTGACGCCATCTCTAGCTTTACGGTTGGCCAGGGGGTCCTTGAACCGCTTGTGGGGCACGCCGTGAAGGGGTTGAAGTTTCTCCGCTCCAAGGTATCATTGTGGAGAGTGACCCGCCACTGTGAAGTGGGCCACGGTGACACATCTCACTTTGGTACCTTCCATGATGCTTTCCAGACCATACTCCCAAGAAGAACCTCAGTTGCTGGGGGTCCCTGTTAAATTTCATGACCCCCCAGTGGTGTCTTATGAGCCCTTCTCCCCCCGGTGCTAACCCTGCAGGGAGGGGACAGGTTGAGCTGCCACCTCTGGAACTGGGGCCACAGTTGCTGCTGCTGTGGGGCTGGCCACGGTTACGTCTTCATATATTATATATATAATTTATATTTTTTAAATTTATAGACCGCCCCCTCTCCCCGAAGGGACTTGGGGCGGTGTACAGACAACACAATAAAAAAACAGTATACAAAATTAAATACTCTTAGATACCCATAAAATCAAATTAAATACTAGGCTGTACAGTATGATAAAAATTAAAAACAACCTAAAAACCTACCCCTAAAAATTTAAAATACAGGCTAGAAGGATTAAAACTACGGTTAGGCCAGGGCAGCTAAGTTGAACAGGTGGGTCTTAAGCTTCTTGCGGAAGGAGCAGAGATCGGTGGTTATTCTAATATCGGGGGGGAGGTCATTCCAGAGGGTCGGGCCCATCACAGAGAAGGCCCTACTCCTGGGCGTCGCCCGCTGGCACTGCCTAGTGGACGGCACCCGGAGGAGTCCCTCCCTGTGAGAGCGAATCGGCCGCAGGGATGTATGGGGCAGGATGCGATCCCGCAAATACCTAGGTCCACAATAAATTCACTGCCCATTTTGTCCCCCTTCTCCCTGGTCCTTTGATAGCAGGATGCCAGTGAGGTGCCAAGCCAAATACGACTGGGAAAGACGACAGAAATGGGCTTGGGGAGTGGGATGGAATATATTGCTTTCTACTGCAATATAGTTTGCAGTTATCCTTTATGACAGTTTGATATATGCCCTAAAACTGTAGACCACCTTAAAAGTAGACCAAAACAGCTCCCCTCCCTAAATGAACCCACCAAGGCTCAAACCTTCCTGCAAGAAACCTCCAAAATTAATCCAACCAGCTAGGAAAAAAAACAGCCGAACAGGCAGCAGTTCCTAGCCAGCCCTTTGCAAGTCAAATCTCCCAAACTGTTCCCCTAGACATGGCAGTTTAAACTCGGCTTATTTGAAACTCTTGCAAATCCTGGAGATAAAATGTGGGGGATTCTTGAATTGGATTGGCAGATTTCTCCACAGAAACGGGGCACATTGCATGGACGAGATGGTTTATATCCCAGGATTTGGAAGGAGCCGGCAGATGTCGTTTTGGTACCATGAATGTAATCTATGAATGGCAGTTCTTTTCAGACGTTCGTTATCATTTCATTGACAGACGGCTATCAATTCTTTTCTTAAAAACCTCCAGTGATGAAGCACCCACAACGTCTGGAGGCAACCTCTGTTCCACTGGTTAATTGTTCTCAGTTTTAGGAAGTTTCTTCTTAATTCCAGGTTCCTTCTCTCCTTGATTACTTGCCGTCCGTTGCTTCTTCTTTTTTTTTTTTAATTGAAAAAGTTTTGTACAGACAAATTTTCCCCCTTTTAACCCCCGCACCATACAGTATAAATTGCATACAGATACTATGTCCCCTCCCCTCCCCCCAACCCCCCCCAAAAAATTCTCATTCAGATATTATACCAAATACTTTACCCCCTCCCCTCCCCCGTCTTAAAGTAAATTACTCATTCACATATTGTACCCCCTCACCTCCCAACACTCACAATATAAGTTTCTCTTAAAGTAACAATAGCCCATTAATCCCATCTTCTGAGCTAATTTAACATATATAACTCATAATATAAATTTCTCTTAAAATAACAATATTTCATTAATCCCATCTTCTAGTTTATTTATACATATATATTGCTCCACCCTAACCCACCCCCACATCCCACTCAACCCCCCCCCCCCCGACTTCCGCTATACACCACTCTAACAATTCCAAGCATCCCATGTATCATTTACTCTGATCATCTATCGGTCTAAACATTCTTACCTAAAGGCTACATAATACTTCCTAGTCTGGTATTTATTCTGTATGTAATCAATCCATTTTACCCATTCCTGTGTATAATTCTCCTGCTTCTGAGCTTTTAAGAAAGCTGAAATAATAATAATAATAATAATAATAATAATAATAATAATAATAATAATAATAATAATATTTAATGCTTCTAGACCGCCCCCTCTCCCGAAAGGGACTCGGGGCGGTGTACAGTTCATACAAAATATAACAAGATACAATAAAATTAAATATGTACAGTTGACAATTGACATGGAGGAGGTTAAAAAAGAGTTAAAAGAACTGTACAAAGCAGATATAAAATAAATTCAAACCCCTAAAAACAAATACAGTAAATTAAAAAACCCCTAAAATAACCAGATATAATACATTTGCCAGGAGGGACAGTTGAATTATGCCAGGCCTGCTAATCGGAACAGGTGGGTCTTCAGTTTTTGCCGGAAGGAGCGGAGGTCAGAAGTAGTTCTAATGTCGGGGGGGAGGTCATTCCAGAGGGTTGGGCCCATCACAGAGAAGGCCCTACTCCTCGGTGTCGCCCGCTGGCATTGCCTAGTGGACGGCACCAGGAGAAGTCCCTCCCTGTGTGAGCGTATTGGCCGCAGGGATGTATGTGGGAGGATGCGATCCCGCAAGTAACTAGGTCCCGTGCCATGGAGCGCTTTAAAGATGGTAATCAGCACCTTGAAACGCACCCGGAAAACCACAGGCAGCCAGTGCAGCTCGCGCAGGAGAGGTGTTACGTGGGAGTACCTCGTACTCCCCATCACAGCCCGCGCGGATCTGAGCGACTTTGTCCTGCAGATATTCCCCAAATTCCTCTGCTCTGCCCTGTAAGGGTGCCCCCTGTGTCCTCTGTGACAAGAGGGAGCGGGTCACCCTAAACAGGGCGGCAGGGCGGTTATCCGCGGACGCAATAAGGGTGGCACAATATCTACGTTTGGCCGCCCTTAATGCCACAAGGTAGGTCCGCAAATAGGATCTTACCTGTGTTCGATCAGATTCGGAGCGTGAGGACCTCCACCTGCTCTCTAGACGTCTCCTGTAGCGCTTCATCACCCTCAGCTCCTTGGTATACCAAGGAGCCCGGGTGGGTCGCTGCCGCAGGAGAGGTCGCAAAGGCGCAACCCGGTCCAAGGCCCCAGCCGCCGCCCTATTCCAGGCGGCCGCTAGGTCCTCCGACCGAGCGCGGGTCAGGGCTACAGGTAATGGCCCAAGCTCCGTCTGGAACCTTTCCGGCTCCATCAGGTGCTTGGGGCGGTACCAGCGTGGACCGTCTGGTCCCGCCTCCTCGCGGTGGGGGGTAGCGCCAGGGAAGTCAAGCCGGAGACATGAGTGATCTGACCATGACAGGGGTGTAACAGTAAAATCCCCTCTACCCAGATCACTCGTCCACTGCTCAGATACAAAAACAAGGTCCAATGTGTGGCCTCCTTCGTGTGTGGGGCCCTGAATTAACTGGGTCAGGCCCATGGCTGTCATGGAAGCCATGAACTCCCGAGCTACCTCAGACGCTGTTCCCGTCGACGGCAGGTTGAAATCCCCCATAACCACAAGCCTGGGGATCTCAACCGCCGTCTCCGAGATCAGCTCGAGGAGCTCGGGCAGGGCTGCTGATGTATAGCGAGGAGCCAAGTATACAATCAGCAAACCCAACTGCCTCCCTGGGCCCCATTTCACACCGAGGGACTCACACCCGGATATCTGAGGAACAGTGAACTCCCTCGGCTCTAGACCTTCCCGTATAACTACCGCCACCCCACCACCCTTACCCAGGGCCCGAGGCTGATGGAATGCACGGAAACCTGGTGGGCACATTTCCACGAGGGGTAAACCACCCTCGTGGCCCAACCAGGTTTCCGTTATCCCTGCAAGGTCTAGCTCCCCCTCAGAGATCAACTCATTAATGAGGGGGGCCTTGTTGGTTACGGACCTTGCGTTGCAAAGCATCAGCCGTAGGCCCGGGCTCTGTAGTTCCTGGCCACCTAGGTTGCGGGGGTTGGTGCAAACGACCGGGCATAGCCAACAACCACGGTCTCCCAACCGACCTTGTGATCTTCTCTTGTCCTCGCATCCCCCCCTCCCCGCGACCGTTGTAATCAAACAACCCTCTATTGGAATCACTTGTTCCCTCTCCCCCCCCCGCTCCGCTCACTTCCTTCCCGGACTCACCTGTCCGTCTGGCACTGGCACTGGCGCCTCTCCCGGCCTGGTTATCACACCCCCCCTCCCTGGAACCCCTTAATAACAATAAAAAACTTCTGGATAAAAAGCCCCTCAGCCTCCGTTTCTTCCACCTCTCGGGGTTCACAAACCCGTCATCAAGGCAGGCCCTTGAGAGAGCCAAGGGCCATACCTGCGAGAGAGGGGCCTCCCGCAGGCGGAGCAGGTCCAACCTCGAATAAATAGTTCGTTAAAAGTCCAATGGAATCAGGATGCTAATAAAGGTTGATAAAAAGTTGATAAAAGTTCATAAAAATTGATGGCTAATGAGTCGGGGTCTTAGAGGGAGGAAGGAGATGTTAAAATGTTTAGATAGAGAAGAAGGGGGTGGGAATGATCGAATACCCCCAATTACATAAAATTGCACAAAACGACGAAGGTGACCACAAGGTGAGAGATTGTTCAAGGTGTCCAGGATGTTCCATGGCAGGGTGACCCAAAAGTGGGAGATTATTCGCGCTGGTTCAGGGTGGTTCCTTCCTAGAGGTCCACAGAGACTAACAGTTAGAGTTTGGTGTCCCCTGCTGGTGTTGACAGGGCCTGGGGGGGGCATAGGGGCGTTGGGAGCAGCCAGGGTATGATGGAAAAAAACAGCAGAAGTCCAGGCAATGGCGACCTTCCTTTCCCTCACCCGCCGCCATAGCCACCTCTAGTTGGTCTCTCCCGGCTAACTCACCAACTCCTAGCCATATCTTGTTCTCCTTATTCTCCCCCCGGGTCTTAGGTTAGTTGCCAGCAGCAATGCAAATCTCTTGCAAATCTCTTGCAAGATTTTTTGCCATTTTGGCGAACCCCGCCAAATTTTTGTTGCCATTTTGGCGAACCCCGCCACCTTCTGAATCCATTGATCAATTGTCGGTAAAAAATCCGTTGCTTCTTCTCTTGCCTTCTAGTGCTTTGAAAAGAAGTTCTCTTTGTGGCAGCCCCTCAAATATTGGACAATTGCTATGGACCAAAAGCTTTCTATTTCACCCTTGGTCCCATCACTTGCTCTGTGAGAGATACTGTTGGGAGATTCATTAGTTAAGAAAGCAGCTCTGGGTTCTGTTTACACGTTTTGTAAGTCACCCGTTATGACTGTGGGTGGCGAATTCAGCAGCCACGGATGGGCCCCACGTTGTGACATCATCCTGTAAACAAGGCAGCTAAAATGCATAATCCCAATAAAATAATTTGTGTAGCTCAAGAGGTGAAGTGTGGAGTCCTTGTTGCTCTCGCAGGTTGGCTGTTTGCTTGCAGACGGTTCATGACCTAACTAGGTAACATCATCAGTGCTAGCGAGTGAGTGGCTTGCTCCGTTTACACACAGCAACTTGCCCTGCCATTGTTTTTTTGTGATTTTCTGCTGGATTTTTTTTTTGTCTGGTGTTACTCATTTATCTAGATGTTGAATGTTGGAAAGGATGTATTCTGGACATTTTCTTAGCTTTTTCTTATCTTTTTTGAATGGTGTGTATATGTGGCTTATCTCTATGTACTGTTGATGGCCAAGTTGCATAATTTGTGTCACTGCGACAATGGCCTCATTTGTGATGCGATATGTGCGCCATGACATCATCCACGCAATGACATTGTTTAAAGGGTGGAGTTATGTGCGGGGTGGTACCATTGGGTAACAACAGCCTTCGTTGCCCCGACTCCTGTAGGAGTGACGAAAAGACTGTGCCAATGCTGCTGAACTTCTGCAGCGAATTTTGAAAACTCTCTTTAATCGCGGATTCCAATTTCTGAATTCAACCAGGCCCCTTTGCTAGCTTCCAGCTTTTTCCTCTCAAACTGCACTTAAAAGCTGCACTCAGCTCTAGAACTAGGAGCTGAATTGCAAGAGGGAATGGGGCGGGGGCGCGTTATAGCCCACTGGGTCAGCTTCTTGGATTTAAATATTTTATGGACGGAGGGAGAAGGCTAAACTGAAGATTGGTGCATTATTAAATTAAATGGATGGGGAGACAGAGAGTTGGCACTTTCAAAACTACTAGAAATCGAAGGGCGATTAAGGAAGGTGAATCACAGATAAGATAGTGTGGATGGAATTCAAAAGTTTAGTTTAGTTTAGTTTAGTTTATTAGACTTCTAGACCGCCCCCTCTCCCCGAAGGGACTCGGGGTGGTGTACAGGTACAAAATTAAAACCATACAATCGATAATAAATATAATTAAAATCAGATTAAACAGACCCCTGTACAAGTTTATGAAAATTAAAACCTAACCTTAAAACCAAACCGTAAAATTTAAAAATACAAACTGAGGTGGGAAAGCTTGAATTAGGCCAGGCCGGCTAGCTGAAATAGGTGGGTTTTGAGCTTCTGGCGGAAGGAGCGGAGGTCCGTGGTCGTTCTAATGTCAGGGGGAAGGTCATTCCAGAGGGTCGGGCCCATCACAGAGAAGGCCCTTCCCCTGGGCGTCGCCCGCTGGCACAGCCTAGTGGACGGCACCCGGAAGGAGTCCCTCTCTGTGTGAGCGAATCAGCTGAAGGGATGTGTGGTCATCAGAGCAATTTATAATAGATGGTTTAACTCACTTGTAAAATGCCCAGTCAAGTGGCATGTAAACTCAAGTAACATTTATTGTAAGACATAGAAAGATTCATATAAGGAAGGACTCTTCAATGCTGGCAATAATGGATAACCTCACCCGCCTTTCCTTCCTGCAGGAGGTAAACTGGGTCTTGAAGGCTACCTGGGAAGCCAGACAGCAAGGGACATCTGGGGTGATGATAGGGGAGGCCACTCCCAAGGGAGACCCAGCAGTAAAGGAAGCCCATCTGCAACCCCGCCAGAGAAGAAAAAGGGGCCAAGCAGAGATGCCCTTGTGGCTGCACCCCCAGGGCAGACCTAAAAGACGACCCACTGAGTCTTCTTTGGTGGACGACCAAATCTATAAATATAAACCTAGGTCCCCTCAGCAAAATAATCCACTTATTTGGGGTTATAGATCTAGGATATAAACCTAGGTCCCCTCAGCAAAATAACCTCCCTCTGCCCACGTTGCTCACAAATCAGAAGGCGTCGGAGCTTGGCTACATCAAAACTGAGGAGTCCCCCTGGAAAATTCTCCAGGTAACAGACATGGACGGGAACCTTCGGTGTTTGTGTTGTCACTTCCTGAGGAATGTTCCCATTAAACTTCAGAATCAGAAAAGCACGCAAGATGCTGCCTTAGGCCCACCATTCTTCAGCATCTCCATAAACCATTTAGATGAGAAGGGGAACTCATCAAAGTTGCAGATGACACCAAGTTGGCAGGGATAGCCAACACTTTAGGGGATCTTCCTAATTGGGGACTATGGGAAGACGCTCTCGGTCCTAAAGACAGTGGGATCCTAGATCGGAAGGAGATGATCTCTGCCTTGGTGAGAATCCAACATTCCCGAATCACTGATGGGTGGACATCCAGACCCTCACGAGGCCTCTCCCGCTTCCCAGGACAGCCGGAACTGCTGTGGCCATAAGAATGATAACCCAAAGTCTTATCAAAATCCATGTAATTTAAATCATTGTTTCTTGTCCCGCCTTCTGGAACGGAGAAGAAATCAAACACTAAGACAAGCCAGGACGAGGGTGCCGTAGAACCACATTTAATTGCGTGGAGCTTAGATTGATAGCTTTGGTGTAGCTGTGTTTGTTTCTTCCCTACTATGCAGGCCTAGCAAAGATGGAGCTACTCAATGACCCCAACTGAAAATGGGATCTCCGGCCTGGATGGCCTCACATAGGACTCTCGCTCCAAGACAGAACAAGCAACTCCGTCCCAGCTTGAAAGGGTGTGTAAAGATGCGTGTAGCGCAGCTATGTGGACACACAAGGCCCCACTTACACCTTCTCTGTCACGCCCTACGAGAGGAAAGTACAATTATGTTCAATGGCTAGACTTCATCCTGGGCGGACAGGGGGGGAAAAAAACATTTCTCAAGAAATGACAATCCTGCAATCCAGAAGATCGGAAAAAACTCAACTGAAGGAACACTGCAATGTGTTACTTCAAGCAAAGGCTGGGTTGATTGAAGATGTCTGTTCTGATCACTCTGGATCTTTTTCTCCTCCTCCTCCTCCTTTGCTCCGAGGTTCCAGCAATTTGGGGTCTTCAACTAGGAGCTCGAGAGCGTCTTCGCCTGCCACTCGCCTCACTTTCTCTCCTTTGGCTGCCAGGATTTCCTCGATGTTCCTGATTCAGAAAGAAAATTGTGTTACAAAAATGGCGGGAAGCCTCAGCTGTCACCGGAGGAAAAGCCTTGCTCTGTGCACCTCTGATGCGAAATTGTAAGCAAGAAAACGCCCCAGCTAACAATGACCGCAGAAGTCATCGCTCACACGGAGAAGATAAGCAGAAATGATTTTTGCTCTTTGTCTTACCTTAATTACATGAAGGCTATCAAATGGATTCCCTGTTTTGTTTTATCTGTTTCGTAATGCTGTACTTTCAGCCTTCATTTGTTGAGATAAGAGTAGTAAAAGCCAACAATCATCTTTTAACGACCCGATAATCCCTTGCGGGGTGGAGTCTGGGCAACTGACTGGAGCTAGGAGTGTTTACTAGCCGGATGCCTTTCCTGTCGCCAATGCAGGTTTTTTCCCCCCCAGCAGATATATTCTCAGTGTGCCGAGAGAGAGAAATAGCTGCCTCTACCTAGGATTGAATACACAAGCCTCCCGATTGTGAGGGGAGAGCTGCACCTCTAGGCCAACGCATCACTCCGGTAAAAGCCCACAATAATAGAGTAAAATAGTTTCTGTAGGATTTTGGTCACAGAAGGAATTCTGCTTGGTGCTCATTTTGCAAGCCAAAACAATAAACAATGATTTGTGGGTTATGGATTGTGGCGTGTCCATCGTGTTAGTTCTGAATTGTTCCCAGGAACTGACTCCACCTTTGGCAGCTGAAGCACCAAACCCTGAAGAACTGAAAAGGGGGAGGGCCAAGGATGGCACGCTTACCTCTTTCCATCTAAGTCGGAGAACCAGCCCAAGTTATCAGCAATCACGTGATGGTTGTTGCACCCAGAGCATTTCACGATCACGACTCCATGATGATAAGCCACCTTGGAAATAGTTTTCGCAGAGCGTGTCCTGCATACCTGAAAGAGAAGCCAGGATCCTGTTTACAGAAACAGCTAATGAATGCCAGTATGTGGTTGTGTCTTTAAACATAAATGATTCTAGATAAAAGCATGTTTAAACAATGATAGTTAAATGAGAATGATGGTACATTGATGGTAAGATACATAAAAGATTTTTGATTTAAAACGTATAATCCAATATGAATGAAGTATAAAGAAGGATTGTGGTAGTAACGCACGAAATTTATTTGTAACCAATCGACATGCTTTCTGGAAGATGTGATGAAGAATGGGTTTTTTTGGGGGGGGGGTGTTTTTTGTTTAATTAAAACAATAAAAAAATTTCCAAGAAGCCAGGATCCTCTCAGGGAAGTTTCAAAGTGGTTCTCAGGGATATCCAAGGGCAGGAAATTTGGGGGAACGTGCCTATTTATTTAGGCGTGACTTGTTGCATTTGGGGAGCAGCCCAACTTCCAATGACTCTGGGTGGCTTGCATAAGAGAAAAATAAAACAGGAAAGAAGATGTACACCTGGGCAAAACACTTATATTAAAAATGAAACCCCTCCTGTGCCTCAACCAACAGCCAAAGCACCTGGCCCAAGAGCAAAGCATCTTCTTGAAAGACTTGTGCACCTTTGTTGGGTGAGCCATGCAAATCTTGGGGTGACGCTGTCTGAGAGGGAAGGGGCCTGCGGCTCTCTTGGGAGCAATAGGTAAGCAATCGGCCATCGCTGCTTTTCCAGTTTGCCTTTCCAATTCCAGTCCCTGCTATGCTCCTAGTGCTAAACAGGCTGAACCTCCATTAACCTTTTCCCAGATGGGATCTTAGTCAGCTGAAAAAGACAAACCATCCTCTGGTCAAAGCCAACCCCCAGTGTTTTCACAAGCGAAGGTGCTTGCGAAAGGCGTTTTCTGAACAGCAACACAGGCTGACCTGGTCCTCTTTTTTTTTTAAACCTTTCCGGTGCTCGACAGCAGCTCTTGCATTTCCTGGTGGTCCCCCATCCAAGCACCAATGAAGCCTGTTTGGGTTCCCAGATGTTGGATAGCCATTTCTCTGAAACGGTATAGGGTTTCCTGCCTAGGCAGGGGGTTATTGTATTGTATTGCATTGTATTGTATTAAGCCCTCACATTGGCTACTAGTCTTATGCCGGGTTAAGATGGCTTGCACTGGGATCTGGATGGGCAAACCCAGGAGTGGGGAGGTAGGTCGTGTGAATTGGGCGTCGGGTTCGGCTGCTTCCTCCTCCTAATCTAGGTGACCCCCCCCCCCCCCCCAACTGTTCATCCCTTCCCTTTCCCAGCTGATAGCACAGGGCAAAAAGGGCGGTCGCAGCCTCCCTCCATGTTCCGCCAGCTACCAAGATGGCGGCCGCAACCTCCCTCCCTGTTCCAATATGGCGCCGGTGGCCTCTCTGGTCCGCCAGCTACCAAAATGGCGCCCGCGTCTTCCCTCCGTTGCCCCAGCTCCCAACATGGCGCCGGCGGCCACCCTCCCTGTTCCGCCAGCTACAAAGATGGCGCCCGCAGCCTCCCTGCCTGTTTCGCCCGCTACAAAGAGGGCGTTCGCGGCATCCCTCCTTGCCAGCTGCCAAGATGGCGCCCGCAGTTCCCCTCTTCCACCCGCTACAAAGATGGCGCCGTCGCTTCGGTGCCCTCAACTGCTCCCACCCCTTCAGGGGGGGCGACGCATCCCGTGCGAACCCACCTTACACGTGAACACCAGCCGGTAGTGCGCCGCCGTCGCCGCCTCCGCGAGCCGGCCCTCCCGTGGCTGCCGCTCCCCCAGTCCCACCGACAAGGCTCGTCGCCGGGAAGCCGCGGCCGGAGATGATGAATCCGTTGCCCCCCGCACCGGCCACCTGCCCAGCCCCCGCGACCCGACTCCCACGACCCCCGGGCCCAGGAAGAGCCAGCGGGGAGTCCGGAGCAGCGCTTTGCAGGCCGCCGCCGCCGCCATCTTTACTGTGGGAGGCGACGCCGCCGCCTTTCCCGGCCTTGGAGTAAAGCCGAGCAGCAGTTCCGCAACCGGCCATCAGGGGCAGCAAAGGACGAATCTTCGCGCCATCTGCCGGCCTTCGCTAGAACTGCAGCCCAACGATTCTCAGTCCATGATGCTCAGTCCTTCCTGCCGAGCAGGTGGGACCCTGGTGGATCTCCCCAGATTAGTATCTCACACAACAACCTGCCCAGGTAGACTGGGCTCTACAGGCCATCCTGGGGAATGGCAAGAATGTTGGGAGTTATTTATCTTCAGGGATTCTCAGTCATCCTGGTCGTGATGGTCCCAGCAGTTGGAAACTAATCCCACTAGTCTAGAGAAAAGAAGAATTAGGAGTGATCTGATAAAGAAGAAGAGGTCGTCCGTTTATTTTCCGAAGCACCGGAGGATAGGACAAGAAACAATGGATGGAAACTAATCAAGGAGAGAAGCCTCCTGGAATTAAGGAGACACTTTCTAACCGGGAGGACAATCAACCAGTGGAACCGCTTGCCTTCAGACCTTGTGGGGGCATCATCGCTGGAGGCTTTCAAGAAGAGACTGGGGGCAGCCCCACTGTCTGAAATGGTGTAGGTCCTCCTGCTTGAGCAGCGGGCTGGACTAGATGGCCTCCGAGGTCCCTTCCAGCTCTATTCTATTCTAAACAGTTCTTTTTCAAAAGGCAACTGGTTTTTCTTCGAACATTTCCAAAGCTTCAGAGCTGAAGAAGCTTCTTGGATGAGAAGAAAACATCTTCAAAGAAAAACCAGAAAGTCCAGCTGCCTCTTGGAAAAGCACCTTTAGGTTGGGAGTTTCTAGTTCAGCAACATCCTGCTTCCATTCACAGAACTCCCTCCACTGAGCATCTAACACCCACATTCACAAGGACCAAAGTGTGCCAGTGTTAAGAAGGGCTGAATTTCTGGGGCTTTGCCAGTTGCCCATTTCCAGCCAGCTTCCTTGCCTTCTATTTCCGAAGGAGAAAGAAAGAGGTAAGAACTATCCTGTCATAAAAATGCAGATGGCAGCCATAAAATACAGACCGAGAATTGTTCCGCCTGTTCTCCTCTGGTCCACCTCAAATTGCAGATTCAGAGAAGGACATTCTGTTGTAGCCAAAAGTAGGGGTACCCCTCCTTTCCCCAAATAATCTCAATTTGCTGTGAAATCGGAGGTAACTCATGCGAATAAATGGCCTTCACCATTAGCTGTTGCATAATCCATTGGGCAGACACTACGCTTTTGAAGTACAGTTATTCTATTCTATTCTTGTGATCTATTTTATTCTGTAAAATATATTATTTATTTATTATTGATTCTATTTTATTCCATTCCATTCTCTATTCTATTCTATATTCTATTCTAGATCCTTATTCTATTCTAGATCCCTATTCTATTCTATTCTATGCTATGCTATTCTATATTCTTATTCTATTCTAGATCCTTATTCTATTCTAGATCCCTATTCTATTCCAGATCCCTATTCTATTCCAGTTCCTTATTCTATTCTAGATCCCTATTCTAGATCCGTATTCTATTCTAGATCCCTATTCTATTCTATTCTATTCTATATCCTTATTCTATTCTATATCCTTATTCTATTCTATATCCTTATTCTATTCTATTCTATATCCTTATTCTATTCTATTTTATATCCCTGTTCTATTCGATATCCTTATTCTATTCTATATCCTTATTCTATTGTATATCCCTTTTCTATTCTATATCCTTATTCTATTTTATATCCCTGTTCTATTCGATATCCTTATTCTATTCTATATCCTTATTCTATTCTGTTCTATTGTATGTCCCTTTTCTATTCTATATCCTTATTCTATTGTATATCCCTTTTCTATTCTATATCCTTATTCTATTTTATATCCCTGTTCTATTCTATATCCTTATTCTATTCGATATCCTTATTCTATTCTGTATCCCTATTCTATTCTGTTCTATTGTATATCCCTTTTCTATTCTATATCCTTATTCTATTCTATATCCTTATTCTATTCTATTTTATATCCCTGTTCTATTCTATATCCTTATTCTACTCTATATCCTTATTCTATTTTATATCCCTGTTCTATTCTATATCCTTATTCTATTCTATTCTATTCTATATCTTTATTCTATTCTATTTTATATCCTTATTCTATTCTATTCTATTCTATATCCTTTCTATTCTACTCTCTGTTCTCTGTTCTATTCTATTGTAATCTATTTTATTCAATTCCTATCCTATCCTATCCTAGTGTCACTTCAATCCTTCCTCCATTGTTTTGAACAATTGAAGACTGGTGCAGAAGATGCCGTGAAGCCTAAAATAATACTCTGGATTTAAAGATCAGTTTAAGCTAAATAAAGAGTTTACCAAAGTCCTCTGCAATTGGTGGCTTTGTAGGAAGTCAAGGATGACCCAATCACAAGTGCAACGCTATCTTCATCATCATCATTTAAAGACCCCATAATCCTTTGCGGGGTGGAGTCTGGGCAACGGAATAGAGCTAGCGGAGTGTTTTTAATGGCCGGATGCCTTTCTTGTTGCCAGTGCTGAGCTTTGTTCAGCAGATATATTCTCACTGTGCCCAGAGAGAGAGAGAAATATCTTCCTCTACCTAGGATCAAGCTCACAGTCTCCTGATGGCGAGGCAAGAGCTTCACCGTACCACTCTTATAAGTCTTAACTCAACGAGATCCAAAAATACCATGGAGATTCTCCGCGACCTCGAATGGGGCTTAAAATACAAACCACCGAAGCGTTGTGGATTGGCTGGCAAAAGCGTCCTCTGGAACCCTTCCCCCCCACCCCCAGCCCCCAACTACAACTGTTCCTTCTCCTTTTTCCTTCCCATTGCATTTTCCCAGGGAGAACATATGGTGGATTTCAAGCCCTCTTTCGGTGGCTGGCAGTTAAAAAGCTTCTGTTGAATGTTTTCACTCCCAGCAGCTGTGTGTACAAAACACACGCCTGGCTTGCCAAAAAGTGGCGTTTTTGATGCTTGGCAGAGAGGAGGAGGAAATTGGCAGGGATGGACAAACTGCCAAGTGGCTTCTCTCCATGCCCTCGCTTCACAGTGGGGTGGGGGGTGGGGAAACTCCTGCAGCACAGCCTTCCGTGGCTTTAATCAGAACAGGACAGAACAACGGAATGGAACAGAATATAGAACAGAATATAAAATGGAATATAGAATGGAGAATAGAAAGAACAGAACGGAATGTAGAAAAGGAATAAGAATAGAATATAGAATAGTATAGTATGGACTGGAATGGAATGGAATATGGAATAGGAATAGAATATAGAATAGAAATAGTATAGAATGGAATGGAATATGGAATAGGAATTGGAATAGAATATAGAATAGAATAGAACAAAACAATAGAATAGAATATGGAATAGGAATAAGAATAGAATAGAATATAGAATGGAATGGAATATGGATTAGGAATTGGAATATGGATTAGGAATTGGAATAAGAATAGAATATAGAATAGTATGGAATGGAATATGGAATTGGAATAGAATATGGAATGGAATAAGAATAGAATAGAATAGAATAGAATAGAATAGAATATAGAATGGAATGGAATGGAATATGGATTAGGAATTGGAATAAGAATAAGAATAAGAATAGAATATAGAATAGACTAGAATAGAATAGTATGAAATGGAATATGGAATAGGAATAGAATATGGAATTGAATGGAATATGGTATAAGAATATAGAATAGAAAAGAAAAGAATAGAATATGGAAGAAGGAATAAGAATAGAAAATAGAATAGAATAGAATATGGAATGGAATATGGAATAAGAATATAGAATAGAATAGAAAAGAATAGAATATGGAAGAAGGAATAAGAATAGAAAATGGAATAGAATAGAATATGGAATGGAATATGGAATAATATAGAATAGAATAGAAAAGAATAGAATATGGAAGAAGGAATAAGAATAGAATACGGAATGGAATGGAATATGGAATGTGGAATAAGAATAAGAATATAGAATAGAAAAGAATAGAATAGAATAGAATAGAATAGAATATGGAAGAAGGAAGAAGGAATAAGAATAGAATATAGAATAGAATAGAATAACAAGAGTTGGAAGGGAATCTTGGAGGTCTTTAGTCCAACCCCCTGCTCAAGCAGGAGACCCTATCCCCGTGATGGCAAACCAATATCAAGGGAAGCCATATTTGCCAGCACGGCACGCTCGCTTAATGACCACACAAAAAGGCAATTGGACACAGTCACACAACTTGCTTCATAGCCATCGCAACGTACGACCAAATTATGGGCTCCATTACAGTTGGCCGGTGGACAACTCCCTATAATTACATGATTACAGGATCAGGGCCGGAAGGACCTTGGGAGATCTTCCAGTCCAACCCTCTCACTTTCCTCTTGCAGCTCCCAATTATGCAGTGGTTTTATTCGCCTCGTGGTTGTTTCTTACTAAAGAGGCCAAGATGGATGCAAGAGGGGCCAGTTTTCCCTGGCTCTTTTCAGATGTTTCCAGATGGCACAGAGCCTCTGTGGCTGGGGAGGGGGTGGGGGCAGCTTGAAGGAGAAGGTCTCACCCTTGGCAATGTCAAAAGAAAAGGAAAAAAGGAACTCTGCAGAAACACCCCCCCCCCCCCAGTTTTGATGTCAGTTGCATGGACCAGAGGATGCTGTTTCCATGGCAGCAGACAAGGGGAAAATGCAGCAGAGAACAGGATGCTCAGGTAAAAGAGAGAGAGAGAGAAAGTTTTTTTAAAAAAAAGATGCTTTCTTGTGCAGAAAAGAGGAAAAAAAATACATTTTTCTGATGCAGAGCTCCACCGCAGAATGGCAATATGGGTACCTGGCACGTATTTATTTATTAAATGTTCATGCCACCCATTTTTATAAGGCAATTGTGGGTAGCTTATAGCTCTATTTTATTTTATATATAAAAAAAACCAGTTTGTTGAACAAACCGTGACAGCCCCTTTTCTCACTTCTTGCCTAAGCCAGTTGCAAACCACCCCATCGGGGGTTTAACATGGCGGGCAACGTTTACAACAGTCCTGTGAGGTAGTCCATAATTATCCTCAGGCTGATTCAATTACTCTGTGCACACACGTTGCACATTGGCAATAAAGGTTTGGTTTGATTAGGTCAGTATAGGAATTTGTAGAAGTTGCGGGCCACATTCAAAATGTAGTTATTTTGAGTAGGAGGCTACTAGGCTCCAAAACAGTCTTGAAAGAGTTAATTCTGCTTTATTTTCAATCGGCAGCCAAAGCAAGAGTGTTTGGGTGTTTGTTTGTTTATTAAATTTATGCCCCACCCGCCCCGCTATCCAGACATCTCCATGTTCACACTAGGCAGACGGTAGAGAGCTGCAGAACAGAAAACAGAATAAGAGAGCCGAAGGGGACCTTGGAGGTCTTCTAGTCCAACCCCTTGCTCAAGCAGGAGACCCCATAACAAATGGATGTCCAATTTCTTCTTAAAAACGTCCGCTGATGGAGCTCCCACCAACTTCTGAAGGCAAGTCATTCCGCTGGTTAATTATTGTCACTGTCGGGAAATTTCTCTTTTGTTTTAGGCTAAGAGTTGAAGCTTTTATTTCAGGTGCTTTGGAGAATAGGTTGACCCCCTCTTTGTGGGAGCCCCTCAAATATTGGAAGACTGCTATCATGTCACCCCTAGTCCTTATCTTCATTAGACTAGACATACCCAATTCCTGCAAACGTTCCTCATATGTTTTAGCCTCCAGGCTGTTTAATCATTTTTGTTGCTCTTCTCTATACTCTTTATAGAGTCTTAACCTCGTTTTTGCATCTTGGTGACAAAAAAACGGACCCAGTACTCTCTGTGTGTGGTGTTACCAGTGTACACTCGGGATACGGCATCCAGTTTCGGCCACTATGATACAAAATAGACGTTGAGACTCTCTAGCCATGGTCTGAAGCTTTACAGGCTAGCATTGATAGTTCCAGGATTCACACAACGCACTAAACCAGGGTTTAGGGAATTTTAGCAGAAGTTCGTTGTATGAAATCCAGGGTGAGTTCAAACTTTGAAAACAGAGAGTGTCGATTTTTGCAGAAGGCTCCCAAGTTATAAAACACGAATAAACAGTTCACGATGACAGAAGTGATTTGTTAATCATGGTTTACTGCAGGGGTCTCCAACTTTGGCCACTTTAAAACTTGTGGACTTCGACTCCCAGAATTCCTCAGCCAACTTTAGAATTCTGGGAGTTGAAGTCCACAAGTCTTAAAAGTTTCCAAGGTTGGAAATCCCTGGGTTACTGCTTTTTATGACATCAGGTTGCAAAAAGCTCCAAGCCTTTGCTTCCTATTTGGGCCCCCAAAAGTAATGTTAGGTTACTGAATAAAGAAACCAGGTTTGAAGCAAACCACAGCTCCTCCCAGCCTTTCCAATGGGTCGCTGCCCCTATTCTTAGAGGGGAATACTAGCCCAGTGGGGCCACGGGGCAGCCAGTGGGTCAGTTCCCACGACGGACTTTACTGTCTCCCCGCAGACTTCTCCCCCCATTCCTACGACACCCCCCCCCCCCCGATATTTCAAAATCGAAAAAAGTTGCTTTTGGTGGTTTTGGTGGCCTGGCATAATTCAACTGTCCCTCCTGGCAAATGTATTATATCTGGTTATCTTAGGGATTTTTTAATTCACTGTATCTGTTTTTAAGGGTTTAACTTATAATATATTGCTTTGTACAGTTCTTTTAACTGCATTTTAACCTCCTCCAAGTCAACTATCAACTGTACATATTTAATTTTATTGTATTTTGTTATATTTTGTATGAACTGTACACCGCCCCGAGTCCCTTTTGGGAGAGGGGGCGGTCTAGAAGCATTAAATAGTATTATTATTATTATTATTATTATTATTATTATTATTATTATTATTATTATTATTATTCACTGCAAGCAACAAGTCAGCGGCTAGACTACTGAGCATATCAAGAGTGCTTTCCCTGGGAGAATCGTAGAATAGAGCTGGAAAGGATCTTGGAGGTCTTCTAGTCCAGCCCCCTGCTCAAGGAGGAGAACCTATACCACTTCAGATAAGCGACTGTCTTAGACTTTTCTTAAAATCCTCCAGTGAGGGAGCACCCGTGATTTCTGGTGGCAAGCTGTTCCACTGGATAATTGTCCCCACTGTCAAGGAAGCTTCTCCTTAATTCCAGGTTGCTTCTCTCCTTGATTAGTTTCTAACCATTGTTTCTTGTCCTGCCTTCAGGTGCTTTGAAAAATAATTTGACACCCCCCTTCTTTGTGGCAGCTCCTCAAATATTGGAAGACTGATATCATGTCCCCCTTAGGCCTTCTTTTCTCTAAACTAGCCAAACCCAAATCCTTGCAACCGTTCTTCATGTGTTTTGGTCTCCAGGCCTTTAATCATCTTAAGTTGTTTTTCTCCGCGCTTTTTCCAAAGTTTCAGCATCCTTTTTTAGTATATTGTGGTGACCAGAACTTGGAGTTAGTGTTCCACGTACGGTTTGACTAAAACTTTGCAAGGGGTACTAGAAAGTTGCATGATCTATTCTGTAGATTCTATCCCTCCATTAATGCAGCCTAGGATTGTGTTGGTTGTTTGCCGAGGTCTCCAGTTCGCCTCCATCTGTAGCCTTCTGGCCAAGAAATTCTGACCCGCTCAGCAGATGTTTGCAGCTGGCTGTGTTGCAGGAAAGCCTCGATCTTGGGCAGGACGAATAGAATAGAATTATCAGAGAATAGAATAGAGTAGAAAAGAATTATTAGAAAATAGAATAGAATTATTAGACAATGGAATAGAATTATTAGAGAATAGAACAGAATAGAATTATTAGAGAATAGAATATAATTATTAGAGAATAGAATAGAATTGTTAGAGAATAGAAAAGAAAAGAATTATTAGAGAATAGAATATAATTATTAGAGAATAGAATAGAATTGTTAGAGAATAGAAAAGAAAAGAATTATTAGAGAATAGAATAGAATTATTAGAGAATAAAATAGAATTATTAGAGAATGGAATACAATTATTAGAGAATAGAATAGAATTATTAGAGAATAGAATTATTAGAGAATAGAATTATTAGAGAATAGAATAGAATTATTAGAGAACAGAATTATTAGAGAATAAAATCATTAGAGAATAGAATTATTAGAGAACAGAATAGAATTATTAGAGAATAAAATTATTAGAGAATAGAATAGAATTATTAGAGAATAGAAAAGAATTATTAGAGAATAAAATTATTAGAGAATAGAATTATTAGAGAATAAAATTATTAGAGAATAGAATAGAATTATTAGAGAATAAAATCATTAGAGAATAGAATTATTAGAGAACAGAATAGAATTATTAGAGAATAGAATTATTAGAGAATAGAATAGAATTATTAGAGAATAGAATTATTAGAGAATAGAATAGAATTATTAGAGAATAGAAAAGAATTATTAGAGAATAAAATTATTAGAGAATAGAATTATTAGAGAATAAAATTATTAGAGAATAGAATAGAATTATTAGAGAATAGAAAAGAATTATTAGAGAATAAAATTAGAGAATAGAATTATTAGAGAATAGAATTAATAGAGAATAGAATAGAATTATTAGAGAATAGAATTATTAGAGAATAAAACCATTAGAGAACAGAATAGAATAGACAAATAGACATCACTTCAGACAAATGCTTATCCAACCTCTTCTTAAAAACTTGTGCAACAGGGTTGGAGCATTCACAACTTCGGGAGGCGTTTCAAGTCCTCATGAAGGCGGCGGCGGCGGAGAGAACTGCTGCGGGAGGGGCGGGGAGGGGGCCAGCCTCCCTTCGGGGGTGGGGGGAGAGGCGGGGCAGGGGCGGGGCCGTGACGTCAGCCTCGAGGGCTGCTCCCACTTCGCCCGGGCAGCGCAGGCGGGCAGGGCGGATGGACGGGCAGGAGCCCCTCGGGGGAGCAGCCGCCGGGCGCCCGCAGTCCAGGTGAGGCAGGGGAGGGGATGGAGGGGGGGGGAGGCTTGGGCCACGCCGGCGCTGGCGCCCCCTTCCCCGGGCATGGAGGAGCCCATGGGGAGGGGTCCCTCTAGGGCAGAAGGGGGGAGGAAATGGGGCGGGGGGAGAGAGAGCCCCACATTCCTTCATCCTGGTTTAAGGGGTCGTGTGAACCGCAGCGAAAGCAGCCCACGCATTTCCCCTCCTCTCCCCCTACAGGGTGAGCCAACCTTCCTTTAACCATCATGGGTCATGTAGGTTTGTGTGGTCTCCTTAACTTGGCTTGCGAAGGTGGCCCCCTTTCCCGGCTGCCTTCCGCAGGAACAGAGCCGGAAGGGACCTTGGAGGTCATCTAGTCCAACCCCCCCTCCCCCTTGCTCACGCAGGAGACCTGCGCTGGGGGTTTGAATCTGATCGAACGAGCTGGGCGTCTTAGCTGCTGAGCCACCTGGTCAGGTTAAGGGGAAGGCATCCAAGTTCTTTTTTAATACGTTTTTCTTAAAAAATTTATTTTCTTATATATAGTTACAAGTATACGTTCACACAGTTTTTGTTCATCATCTTCACCACTTTTGCATGTTTATTTTTCCATACGAAGGGTTAAAATATACATTTGCTTACCATCCCATACACCTATTTTGCATTGTCACCACCTGGTTATTTTTTCACTTGCCCTCCCTTCTTCCTTCCTCCTCTCCTTTCCCTTCCCTTCTTCCCTTGCCTCTCCCCTACTCCTCTCTTCCTCTTCCTGCCCTCTCTCCTTCTCTTTCTCTTCCTTCCCTCCTTCCTCCCTTTTCCTCTTTCTTCTTCCCTTGCCTCTCCCCTACTCCTCTCTTCCTCTTCCCCTTCTTACCCTTTATCTTTCTCTTCCTTCCCTCCTTCCTCCCTTTCCTCTTTCTTCTTCCCTTGCCTCTCCCCTACTCCTCTCTTCCTCTTCCCCTTCCTACCCCCTCTCCTTCTCTTTCTCTTCCTTCCCTCCTTCCTCCCTTTTCCTCTTTCTTCTTCCCTTGCCTCTCCCCTACTCCTCTCTTCCTCTTCCCCTTCTTACCCTTTATCTTTCTCTTCCTTCCCTCCTTCCTCCCTTTCCTCTTTCTTCTTCCCTTGCCTCTCCCCTACTCCTCTCTTCCTCTTCCTGCCCTCTCTCCTTCTCTTTCTATCCTTTCCCCCCTTCCTCCCTTTTCCTCTTTCTTCTTCCCTTGCCTCTCCCCTACTCCTCTCTTCCCCTTCCTACCCTCTCTCCTTCTCTTTCTATCCCTTCCCTCCTTCCTCCCTTTTCCTCTTTCTTCTTTCTCTCCCCTTGCCTCTCTTCTCCTCTCCTCCTCTCCCTTCCTTTCCTTTATCTGTTGTGGTGGTTATCTATTCTCAACTCTGAGGTTTCCAGGCAGTTCTGTAGTGTTTTTAACCGGCCGGGCACATCTCAGGTTGGCATTGCCCCACAGTTGGTCCTGAATTTAAGAGCGAGTTGAATTCACCTAACTAGGTTAATTAATTAATTAACTAACGATGTTGCGTTCTTAATCGGGAGAATTAAGCCACTTTTGAGAACTTCTCAAAGTGGCTTGATTCTCCCGATTAAGAACGCAACATCGTGGGTTGGGATTTGCACTACACACCTGGGTGCAAAAGAACCTAACCAGGTGTAGCCAACTTTACACACACACACACACACACACAGCCTGGTTTGTTGTGGGAATGTGGTGCTTGCTGTTCGAAAAGTGTATCCTGGCTTATTTCAGTGATGAGCTGGTCTCTGCTGAACTAATGTGCTTCGGATTTCCCACAGTTCACCGACTCAAACAAACCATGGTTAAAATTTTAACAAGCTTTGCAAAGAACCATTGCTGAAGTGACCTGGTTAACTACGTTGGCTTGGAGGGATATGATCAGAGCCAGATTGGCATAAAGTGGCTCAGACAGGTCTGCGGTTCGGCGGTTCGAATCCCTTATACGGGTCTCCTGCGTGAGCGGGGGGTCGGACTAGATGACCTCCAAGGTCCCTTCCAACTCTGTTAACTGTTAAGTGGTGAAGACATCAGGCAATGATGTCAGGGAGACCCTGAATTGGGCACAGAGCCAGCTGGGCGACCTTGGGCCAGCCAATCTCTCACGACCCCAGGAAAGAGGCAAGGGAAAACCACTGGCTGGTCAGGTTTTTTGGACAACCTTCAAAGCACAGCTGGAGGAGGAGGAGGCAGCCGGCCTTGGGTGTAGGGCCTCCTGCTTGGCCTGGAGGTTGGACTACATGACCTCCAAGGTCCCTTCCAACTCTGTTAATCTGCATTTCAGTGGCGGTTTTAGCAAACTGGGCTTTGAGACTGGCATTGCCCAGAGGCAGGGGCGAATATTTCCTGGGGATGCACAGCTGGGCTTTAGAACATAGAATAGCAGAGTTGGGAAGGGTCCTTGGAGGTCTTCTAGTCCAATCCCCCTGCTCAAGCAGGAGACCCTATTCTATTTCAGGCTTATGGCTGTCCGATCTCTTCAAGGATGGAGCCCCCTCCAACTTCTGTTTCTCTGGTTAACCGTTCTCGCGGTCAGAAAATTCCTCCTTAAAAACAACTAAGATGATTAAAGGCACGGAGACCAAAACACATGAAGAACGGTTGCGGGCTTTATAGGAGCCAGGCAAAGGCGAAAAGAGCCTCCCCCTCCCCGCAGAGGCCCCCGGGAGGCTTCAGGAGCTCCCCTAAAGCCTCCGGAGCGCAAAAAAACCCGCAAACCGGAAGTTTGTGAACGGACTTCCGGTTTCCTCATAGGGCCGGTTTAAGCCTTCCGGAGCCTTCCAGAGGCTTTTCTGAAGGCTCCGGAGGACGAAAAACAACCCTACGAACGACTTGCTCGTAGGGTCGTTTTTCGTCCTCCGGAGCCTTCAGGGAAGCCTCCTGAAGTCTCCGGAGGGCTTAAACCGGCCCTACGAGGAAACCGGAAGTCCGCTCCTGAACTTCCGGTTTGCCTGTAGAGCCGTTTTTTTTTTTTTTTTTTTTTTTTTGTGCTCCGGAGGCTTCAAATTTCTCCTTAATCCCAGGTTGCTTCTCTCCTTGGTTAGTTTCCATCCATTCTTTCTTGTCCTGCCTCCTGGTGCTTTGGAAAACAAGTTGACCCCCCTCTCTTCTTTGTGGGAGCTCCTCAAATATTGGAATACTGCTACCATCCCCCCCCCCCCTGGTCCTTATTTTCCTTGCAACCGTCCTTCATGTGTTTTGGTCTCCAGGCCTTTAATCATCTTAAGTTGTTTTTCTCTGCGCTTTTTCCAAAGTTTCAACATCCTTTTTTAGTATATTGTGGTGACCAGAACTTGGAGTTAGTGTTCCAAGTATGGTTTGACTAAAACTTTGCAAGGGGTACTAGAAAGTTGCATGATCTATTCTGTAGATTCTATCCCTCCATTAATTCAGCCTAGGATTGTGTTCGTTGTTGTTGGGTTGTTGTTTTTTTACTGCTGCTACACAAAGTTGTGTTACAGCAGCCAAGCGCTGTTACTGGTTTTCTCAAAATTGATCCTCTCTGAAGCCAACATTATTATTTTAAAAGAAACTTCTCTCTTCCATCCATCCCAAAAGGAATCTCATCCTTGGTTGTCCACGGAACTCTTGAAAACCTTGATTGAGGAGGCTTTAATGCGTGTTTATCCCATGTCACACATCACACTAAGCCAGAATGTGGCGGGTTGGTACAGGGGGCTCCAGCCTGTGGACCAGGCCAATTGCAGTTTATTCATCAAACCGTGGTTAGTCATTAACTGAACTGCAGGATTATGAGATACAGGTCGTCCTTGATGTACGACTAATAACTGTGCCCAGAATTTACCTGGTGCGGGACATTTTTAAGTGGGTGTTGCCTCGTTTTATGATTTTTCTTGCCGCCGTTGTTAAGTGAATCATTGTAGTTAAGTTAGCAACCTGGTAGTTAAGTGAATCTGGTGAATCTTTGGTTGTGCTTGTCCGAATGTTGCAAAAGTTAATTATATCATCCAGTGACTCTGCGACCATCATAAATAGGAGCCAGTGATCATATGACCATGGGGGGGACACAATGCTCAGTGGCTAAGATGCTCCATGTGAGTCCCCCACAGGGCACAAATATTCCTTTCTCGGCCCACCTCACTTCCGGTTTGCTCAGAGGGTGGTTTTAAGCGTTCCGAAGGCTTCAGGGACGTTCCCTGAAGCCTCCGGGGGGGCGGGGGAGGCTCTTTTCGCCCTCCCCAGGCCAGCTCGCGCCTCGCGTGCCCTGACAAATGGCTCCGCATGCCACTTGTGGCACGCGTGCCATAGGTTCGCCATCACTGGGCTAAAACGTAACAACTGTCTCGCTTAGCAGCTGAAATTGTCATAAGTCGAGGACAACCTGTAATGAATCCACCTGTTTCTTCCCATGCGGGGTGGAGTCTGGGCAAATGAATGGAGCTGGCAGAGTGTTTATTGGCCGGATGCCCTTCCTGTCGCCGGTACGGAGTTTTTGTTCAGCAGATACATCCTCATTGTGAACCTATTCTCTTCCAAAGTGAAGTTGTGAAATTGCAGGGCATTTGAGAAGGGGGTTTAACATCCCTTGCTGCCCACAGCGGCCTCTTTTTAAAAGGAAAAAATATTCCTTGGGTCTCAGAAGTTGGGAGAGCAGGAGGATCGCTTGGAATTGTCCCTCCTGGGACAAACCTGAGCTGAACGGCAGAAGGGAGAGTCTTGGCAATGCCACAGGGTGCCACGTCCAGCCACATGGAACGTGGCTGGTCCTCCAAGCTCGTTTCCTCTTTTCTTGTTTTTCTTGGATTCTTCGGTCATTCTTTGGCGGTTGGTCCTCCGTGGAGCCTGTAATCAACTTTCAACCCACAAGAGCCCACCGGCTGTGCCAAATCTTCCCCGGCTCCTAACGTTGGCCTCAGCTGCCTTGAGTAAATACAGCGGCTTGTTTTTCCATGCTTGGTGAGGGGTTGTTGTTTTTTTTCCCCATAAGGGGCTATTTTTCCTTCCCGGAGTCGAAAACCTCCAGTTTGATTGCTCCACCAAGGCCACTGTGTCTCTCCTTGAATTGCTCCAAGAATGCAGGGTGAAAGAGACGCGTGTTTTGCAAAAGCCTAAATGGTCATAAATGGGATAACATTTATGGCGCTAGAGAGAGCCTGTTGCAAAAGCCCTCTCCCCTCTTCAAGGCTGAACCTGGAGGTCTCCGAGCTAAGCTGGTCAAGGAGAGCCGCTGCTAAATTTATATGTACATAATTTATACACACACACACACACACACACACACACACACACACACACACAAATATACATATACAGCTTTTACTTGCCCCTCTTGATACATCAAAGATAGATGGATGGATGGATAGATAGATAGGGATAGATGAATATTGATAGATAGGGATGGATGGATGGATAGAAAGATGATAGATAGATAGATAGATGATAGATAGATAGATAGATAGATAGATAGATAGATAGATAGATAGATAGATAGATAGATGATAGATAGATAGATACCGATAGATAGATAGATAGATAGATAGATAGATAGATAGATAGATAGATAGACGGATAGACGGATGGATAGAAGATAGATGATAGGTAGATAGATGCATGGATGGATGGATGGATGAATGGATGAATGGATGGATGGATGGATAGAAGATAGATAGATAGATAGATAGATAGATAGATAGATAGATGATAGATAGATAGATAGATAGATAGATAGATAGATAGATAGATAGATAGACGGATGGATAGACGGATGGATAGAAGATAGATGATAGGTAGATAGATGCATGGATGGATGGATGGATGAATGGATGAATGGATGGATAGAAGATAGATAGATAGATAGATAAAAAGATAGAAGATAGAGAGATAGATGATAGGTACATAGATGGATGGATGGGTGGGAGGGTGGATGGATGGATGGATAGATAGATGGGTGGATGGATAGATGGGTGGGTGGATAGATAGAAAGAAAGGTAGATGATAGGTAAGTAGGTATGTGGATGGATGGATAGAAGATAGATAGATAGATAGATAGATAGATAGATAGATAGATAGATGATAGATAGATAGATGATAGATAGATAGACAGATGGATAGAAGATAGATGATAGGTAGATGGATAGATGGGTGGGTGGATAGATAGATAGATAGATAGAAAGAAAGATAGATGATAGGTAGGTGGATGGATGGATGGATAGAAGATAGATGATAGATAGATAGATGGATGGATGGATGGATGAATGGATGGATAGAAGATAGATAGATAAATAGAAGAGAGAGAGAGATAGAAGATAGATGATAGGTAGATAGATGGATGGATGGGTGGGAGGGTGGGTGGATGGATAGATAGATGGGTGGGTGGGTAGATAGAAAGAAAGGTAGATGATAGGTAAGTAGGTAGGTGGGTGGATGGATGCATGATAGATAAGATAGTGGATGGATGGATGGATGGATGATAGATAGATAGATATGTAGGTAAGTAGAAAGGTTAGAGTGATGATAGGTAGGTAGGTAGGTAGGTAGGTAGATAGATAGTTGCCATAGATAGATAGCAATAACCATAGCTGTTCGAGTTATATACTGCTTTACAGTGCTTTCCAGCCCTCTCTAAGCGGTTTACAGGGTCAGCCTCTTTCCCCCCAACAATCTGGGTCCTCGTTTGACCCACCATGGAAGGATGGAAGGCCGGGTCAACCTGGAGCCTGGTGAGATTCGAACTGCCAAATTGCAGTCAGCCAGCAGTCAGCAGAAGGATCCTGCAGTACCGCGCTCTAACCACTGCGCCACCAAGACAGACAGACAGACCTTTGATGTTTCAGGAGGGGCAAGTGAAGAGTATATAATATGTTCCCCAATTTCAAACTCTTTTCAAGTATGAAATGGCTGAATTCAGCGCATAAAATGAGCCATCTCGGTTGGAAATCTTAGGACCACAAAACTGGGATGTGGTGGGAGGCCACTGAGAAGATGACCGAAGGGCTGTCTCACTGTCGTTCTGGAAAAATGTTGGTCTGTGGTTATCCCAATTCCATTTATAGCCCTTTTTGTTACTTAACAGCCGTGTTGGATTCCTGCATGGGGCAGAGTGTTAGACTAGATCAGTGTCTCTCAAACTTTAGGTTGAATGAGCTTCAGCTCCCAGAAGGAATCCACACATCTGTCAAGCTTGAGAAATACTAGACTAAATGACCTCCAGGATCCCTCCCAAACCTTGCATTCTGTGAGTATCCCCAAGGAAGATGAGGAACCTCCCATTTCAAAACTAAATTAATTTTGGGGCAGGGGAGGTGGTTCTGATAAAGTTAGGCTGAAAAAAATCTCTCATAGAAGAAGAAGAAAGATACAAGCCATGTTTAGACAAGCATTCAGTCTAAAAGGAGCTTTGTGTGTGGTGTGATGTTGGTTGTCGTCATTTACAAACGTGTGTTGTGTGTGTGTGTGTGGCTTAATGGATTGGGCAGTCCCCTCAGCAAACTGCAGTACATTGAACAAACCATGGCTAAATGAAAAGGGCTTGAACAAGGAGTGTGTGAACCTATTCAAAGTTTGCCATTCAGCAATAGAGTTGGGTGTTCGGACCCAAGCTTCCCAAGAGCCTGAAGCAAACTCCTTGCCCCGACAAAAATCCCTTTTAATAATTGACTATGAATTCTGCTCATTCACATCCAGCCAAGTCTTTCAAAGGAGGATTTACGGTCACAGACCTTATCTGGCTTGGAGAGCTGCCAGGCTGATCTCTGCAGAACTTAGCAAGGAGTTTCGGAGAGTCACGAACCAATGAAGCGAACTAATTATCTCCTGCAAACTCCACTCCCCTTTCTCCCCTCTTTTATTTCCTCTGGGAGGGGCCGTTCATCGTCCACCTGTGGCTTTACTCCCAAGTCGACCCCTGTTTTCTTAATGGTTCTTGCCTTCTGGCAGCTCTGCGCATGCACACACTGGGAACAGGCTCCAGCTGTTCTTCTGCCTCACTGATGTCCGACTCCGAAGGCAGCTAATAACTGTCAGACGGCCCTGGCCCCCTCTCTGCCTCCGACACAGAGCCCTCCTCAGAGCCTTCCCCAGACTCCAGGACTGGCCCATCTTCCTCCCCAACCTCCTCACTGTCCGAATCTGCTGCCAGCTCCACTGGCCACACAACATTGGGATAAGGCAGAGAGACAAAGTGGTATCTTTACGGACGGAGGGTATCTGTGATTTCCCACAATTCCCGGACAAAAATTTGATAGAGCCTTGCAAAGATTTGCGCTTGTGTTGTAACTGATGGCTTTGATCCTCCTTGTCCTGCATGAAGCCTCACAGATGTTTTTATAGGTTTCCAAAATTCCCATTTAGACCAGCAATGGTGGCAATGGCTCACCACAGCCGAGAGGCTGGGTGTGTATAAAATGAATTTTTTTTAAAAAAAGGAATGTAGTCATTATTATCCATGCTGGCTTGGCTTCATCTCTCTGTCCTGCCTGGGGTTGACAGAAGTAATTAATGCTGCCTCTTTTTGGAGTCTTAGAAAAAGTCCTATTTATGGATCTCCCTCCCGCCTAAATTGAAGGAAGAGCCCCAAGCAGTCTTCTCATGCTTCCGAACGCACTCACCTCCCATAATCCTCAGCCACAACTAGGCAGGTGGCAAAGGCAGAGGTTTGGAGAAGGGTTTGATCTTCTCCAAGAAGGAGTTACAGAATTGTGGCAGTGGCAACCAGATATAAATAGCGATGGTCCCGGAAGAAGGTAGTGAGAACCTCAAATCGGAATTTGGAAAAGTTTTGCAACTCTACCCAAAGTGCAAAATGTCGGGAAGTGGCTGAATTCGCATGATTTGCTCAGGGTTGGCTTGTCCTCAGGATTAACCACGATGCCTTCCAAACCACAATCGTGTTTCGGATTACATTTAAAGCCAATTTAGGGCAGATTTGGCTTCTCGTAGCCAAAGCAAATCATACGTTGCACATTTCTGGTCGCCACGATGTAAAAAAGATGCGGAGACTCTGGAAAGAGTGCAGAGAAGAGCAACAAAGATGATTAGGGGAGTGGAGACTAAAACATATGAAGAACGGTTGCAGGAACTGGGTATGTTTAGCTTAAAAGAAAGAAGGACTAGGGGAGACAGGATAGCAGTGTTCCAATATCTCAGGGGTTGCCACAAAGAAGAGGGAGTCAAACTATTCTCCAAGGCACCTGAGGGTAGAACAAGAAGCAATGGGTGGAAACTAATCAAGGAGAGAAGCAACTTAGAACTGAGGAGAAACTTCCTGACAGTCAGAACAATGAATCAGTGGAACAGAAGTTGCCTCCAGAAGTTGTGAATGCCCCAACACTGGAAGTCTTTAAGAAGATGTTGGATAGCCATTTGTCTGGAACGGTATAGGGTTTCCTGCCTAGGCAGGGGGTTGGACTAGAAGACCTCCAAGGTCCCTTCCAACTCTACTATTGTATTGTATTGTATTTTTAAAAATGCATTTATAGCTTGCCTTCATTATTTTTGCGTATAACTCAAGGCGGCGAGTATTGTTTTGACCTAGGCTTCCCCCAAAAGCACAAGGCAGAGTCCTGGTCTGGATAAAACCCTTTTTATTAAACAAACGTGAATTCCTCTCATTCACACGCAACAAGGCCTGACAAAGAGCCTTTCGAAGGAATATTTATGACTGCAGCTGCCATGAAAAATATTTTCCAAATGAGATGTGCTGTGCAAAGAAAGACTGGGTCAGACTAGAAGACCCCCAAGGTCCCTTCTAACTCTACCCTATTCTAGATTTTCTGGTTCTCAAAAGTCTGAATTTTTTCTTTAGTTACATTTCCTGGCCAGCGTCCAACAGCTTTGATGGCTCTAAATACAGACCCACTTGCAGGATTTTGTGGCTGCTATAAAAAAAAAATCAATACATATACAAAAAAGCCTTCATCTCGACCGATACTGTATCTGAGTTGGTCTTAATTGGCTGTCATTCCAATCAATTGGCCCCACCTACTTATTTGTCCTGATTCCACCCTACTCGGTGTGTGTGGTCTAACCTGTCTCATGCCAAAATCAATATTTTACCCAGGTGTTTTTTTTTTTAAAAAAATCAATGTTTGCAAATATTTTAACATCCTGCTGCTTAATAGCATATGTTGTCCTTTAATTAATCTTGTGTTCTACATTGTTTACCGAAAAGCAGGAGAGGCTTCCGTCTGCGAACAAGGCTGAATTTATGAACACCCAAGGAAGAAACAGAAAAGCTTTTAATGAGATAATTTTGCACGCTTGAAGTGCTGTGTTTGTAGATACTAATTGACCATATGTTGTAGAAGTTCATTAAACGCTTAGGAATAACAGAATAACTCAACAACTCCTAGAGTTGAAAGGGACCTTTTGAGATGTTTTAATCCAATCCCCTGTTGAAGCAGGAAACCCTATACCACTTCAGACAAATCGTTGTCCGATCTCTTCTTTAACAGATTAAGAGAGTTGGAAGGGACCTTGTAGGTCATCTAGTCCAACCCCCACCCACCCAAGCAGGAGACCCTACAGCATTTCTGACAGTTGGCAGTCCAGTCTCTTGAAAGCCTCCAGGGATGAAGCTCCCACAACTTCCAAAGGCAACTTCTGTTCCATGGGTTGATTGTTTTCACTGTCAGGAAATTCCTCCTTATTTTCAGGTTGAATTTCTCTCCTTTCATAACGGAGTTTCCATCCTTTATTTCTTGTCTGGCCTTCTGGTGCCTTGGATAGCTTGGTCCGTTCTTTGCTCATTTTTGCCCTTCCCAGCCCTCAGGAGCACCTTGCAGCCCTCCCAAACCCTCTGCACGTCCATTTTTGCAAAGAGGGCAGGATTTCGGTAGGCCAAAAATGCTGTGCTCAGTGTATAAGACGCACCCAGATTTTCAACCTCTTTTTGGAGGGAAAAAGGTGTGTCTTATACTCCGAAAAATATGATGGCTGGCTGGCTGGCTGGATGGATGGCTGGCTGGCTGGCTGGCTGGCTGGCTGGCTGACTGGCTGGATGGATAGACAGACAGATAGATAGACAGATATAGAGAGAAGAGAGATATAAATAAAAGAGATAGGTATAGAGAGGATAGATAGATAGATAGATAGATAGATAGATAGATAGATAGATAGATAGATTGATAGACGACAGATATAGAGAGAAGAGAGAGATAAATAAAAGAGATAGATATAGAGCGGATAGGTAGATAGATAGATGATAGATAGATAGATAGATAGATAGACAGACAGATATAGAGAGAAGAGAGATATAAATAGAAGAGATAGATATAGAGAGGATAGGTAGATAGATAGATGATAGATAGATAGATAGACAGACAGATATAGAGAGAAGAGAGATATAAATAGAAGAGATAGATATAGAGAGGATAGATAGATGATAGATAGACAGACAGACAGATATAGAGAGAAGAGAGATATAAATAGAAGAGATAGATATAGAGAGGATAGACAGATATAGAGAGAAGATATAAATAGAAGAGATAGCATAGGTAGATAGATAGATAGATAGATAGATAGATAGATAGATAGATAGATAGATAGATAGATGATAGATAGATAGATGATAGATAGAGAGACAGACAGATATAGAGAGAAGAGACATATAAATAGAAGAGATAGATATAGAGAGGATAGACAGATAGAGAAGATATAAATAGAAGAGATAGAGAGGATAGATAGGAAATAGATGATAGATGATAGATAGATAGATAGATAGATAGATAGATAGATGATAGATAGATAGATAGATAGATAAGATAGATAGATAGATAGATAGATAGATAGATAGATAGATAGATAGATAGATAGATAGATAGATAGATAGATAGATGATACAACATCTCCTCCCAGTTGCTTGTAAGCCTGCACAGTTTCTCTGGCACAAGCGGAGAATTTCTAGAAAACGACGTTTTGACCGAGATGGTTTGTGTGTTTCCGTTAGGAGGATGGAGGCCTCGTGCTTGGAATTAGCGCTGGAAGGAGAGCGGGCGTGCAAGGCGGGGGATTTCCCTTCCGGAGCCGCCGCCTTCGAACACGCAGTCAAGGTGGGGACGGAGGATCTGAAGACCCTCAGCGCCATATACAGCCAACTGGGCAACGCCTACTTCTACCTGAAGGACTACGCCAAAGCTTTGGAGTACCATAAGCACGATCTCACGCTGGCCAGGTAAGCGCTCTGCAGCCAGAAGGGAGCCCTCTGGAGACATGAAGGAGGAGCCGAGTCGGGGGATGCAACGCTCAAGCCATGCCAGGTTGGCAAAACTTCCACCCGTAGGACAAAAAAGCCGGAATGTTCCATTTTCCCTTTTGGGGTGGTGGGGTTGGGCGTGAAAAGAAGGACTGTGGGAGATGGAGGGAGCTCGTGGGGAAGCCGGGAAAAGGAAGAGAAATAGAAGAGGTCAAGAAAAGGGATACAGATACAATTAACGGAGTTGGAAGGGACCTTGTAGGTCATCTAGTCCAACCCCTTGCCCAAGCAGGAGATCCCTCACCATTTCTGACAGAGGGCAGCCCAGTCTCCCCTTGAAAGCCTCCAGGGATGAAGCTCCCACAACTTCTGAAGGCAACTTCTGTTCCATGGGTTGATTGCTCTCCCTGTCAGAAAATTCCTCCTTATTTCCAGGTTGAATCTCTCCTCGGTCAGTTTCCATCCATTGTTCCTTGTCTGGCCTTTGGGTGCTTTGGACAATAGCTTGACCTCCTCCTCTCTGGGGCAGCCCCTCAAATATTGGAAGATGCTCTCCTGTCTCCCCTGGTCCTTCTCTTCACTAGACTAGTCAGGCCCAGTTCCTGCAACCTTCATCGTATGTTTTAGTCTCCCGTCCCCTCATCATCCTGATTGCTCTTCTCTGCACTCTTTCTAGAGTCTCAATATTCTTTATAAATTAACAAAGTTGGGAGGGACCTTGTAGGTCATCTAGTCCAACTCCCCTGCTCAAGCAGGAGACCCAACACCATTTCCGACAGAGGGCAGTCCAGTCTCTTCTTGAAAGCTCCCCAGGGATGAAGCTCCCACAACTTCCGAAGGCAACTTCTGTTCCATGGGTTGATTGTTCTCACTGTCAGGAAATCCCTCCTTATTTCTACGTTCAATCAATCAATCAGAATAGAGTTGGAAGGGACCTTGCAGTCGTAAGGCAAGGACTACCTGTAGAGAGATTTGTCACCTGGTTAGCTTGTCCATCAGCCTGTTAGAGATGCGGAGAGGTGTCTCAGGATGGAGACACTGTGGTCATCAGATTCACAGATGAACAGAGTTGGAAGGGACCTTGTAGGTCATCTAGTCCAACCCCCTGCCCAAGCCGGAGATCCTATATCTGACAAAGGGCAGTCCAGTCTCTTCTTGAAAGCTCCCCAGGGATGAAGCTCCCACAACCTCTGAGGGCAACTTCTGTTCCATGGGCTGATTGTTCTCACTGTTAGGAAATTCCTCCTTATTTCCAGGTTGAATCTCTCCTTGTTCAGTTTCCATCCATTGTTCCTTGTCTGGCCTTTGGGTGCTTATGGCTGCCTGCAATTTGGCAGTTCGAATCTCACCAGGCTGAAGGCCGACTCAGCCTTCCCTCCTTCCGAGGTGGGTCAAATGAGGACCCAGATTGTTGGGGGACAAGAGGCTGACTCTGTAAACCGCTTAGAGAAGGCTATAAAAGCACCGTTAAGCAGTATATAAGTCCAAGATGGCTGCTACTTCCAAGAGAAAACTCCCAGCATCTTTTCCCCAATGCCCGCAGAACCATCGGGGATCGGATCGGAGAGGGCAAAGCCAGCAGCAATCTTGGCAACACGCTGAAAATCCTGGGCCAGTTCGACGAAGCCTTGGTCTGTTGCCAGAGGCATCTTGACATCTCGCAGGAGCAAGGAGACAAGGTAGGAAGGGGGCCCCTCAGCGAACATCCAGCCTCTGGCCAGGAAAATAGCAGCCTTGGGTGGAAAAGAACAGACAGCCTTACACAGATGCAGGATGATAGCTTTTTAAACTTTCATTTACCCTTCTGCATTCCCTTCTCACCCCCAGGAGTCTTTAGAGGGGCCCGCTAGGCCCAAAACGGGCCTTGCGGGGGATTGCATGCATGTGCGGGGGTGACTCTAGCCTGACTTTTCTGCATCCAGCATCTATTAGTAAAAGAACCCATCACTTCAACCAAAGGGAGTCGAGGGTTTTTCTTTCCTAAGGGATCAGACTGGGGCAGGCCTGACACCAATATCTGCACTGTGATAAGACTGTGAATGTGGCAATCATTGGAGGGGCCCCACCCCATGAGCTCTCTTTTCTTTTCTTTTTTATAGGTGGGGGAGGCCCGAGCACTGTATAACATTGGCAATGTCTACCATGCCAAAGGCAAGGAAGCATTGTGGACCCTGCCCCAGGAGGAGCCAGGCCAGCTTCCCCAGGAGATTCAGGAGGCTCTGCAAAAGGCATCCGAATTTTACAAGTGAGTGAGTGGGTGGTCTTCTCCGGGTGGATAGGAGTGATGGGATCCCATTGAGACACCTCAATATTCATTGGATAAGAATAAAAAATGGGCTGGAAGAGATAACCACACCATCAATAGCATTAAAACCAGATGTCAGCATTCTAAATACCATGTATGAAATCAATCAGAGACCAAGGCAGAATCATCCTTAAAGTTCCAATTTAATCATACAGGCAAGTTAGCAGGTCTATGGAAAATCCCAAATCTGATCTTCTTCCTGGAATTCCACCCAGTTGAAAGTTCATAAACTTATGCCCACTCCCATAAATCCATCACATGGTCCAATCCTTTTCCTCCACGCTGGCATCTACACCCCTCTGCTTCCGGTCAGGTGTTGAGGTGCAGAGACAAAAGATCACCTTGGGCTTCTAGAAAAGAACGACAACAACACATTCCACAATCCTACTCCTTTCTATTCCCCCTTCCCAACTACTACACTAATGAAACAGCATAAGAAATTAATAGAAAGTGTGGCAGGCCAAAGATCCTAAAAGAAACATAACTACAGGCCTGACACCAGAACTATTTCTATTAGGGATAATTGCAGGGAATTATGAGGAAAAGAAATTGAATACTTAATATTGCATGCAATAACTGCAGCAAGAATCACGTATGCACAAAATTGGAAAAACAAAAATAAACCAGCGAAAGAAACTGTGATTAACAAAAAAGTATTAGAATGCGCTGAAATGGACAGACTTACAAAAGAAATAAAAGACAGAGAAGAATCTGAGCATGACTTAGTATGGAATGTATGGTCCAAACGGCTAGAGGAAAGAGGCAAAGAATAAGAAAGCACTAAAGGGAGAAAAGATTAAGAAATTAGAAAAAAAACAATCATAAAACAAATTCAAACAAGATACAAAAAGGATTTAGAACAGTACGGCTTTCAAAACGAACAAGAAGAATTGGACAAAATAGTAACAAGAACAGAAGAAAACATGATTACAAAAACATGCAATTGTCTCTTAAAATTCAAAATGGAGCAATATCGAAAAGGCTCAGATCACAAAAATAAAAACATTTGAAATAAATAGCAATTGGTGATACTCTAGAAAGTGACAAAGGAAAATGAATGAACACATGGTTAACATTACAGAATAAGATCTTGTTTTCTGCTTATCTTTTGTATTTGTTTTTAAGATTGTAAAAACCGTGAGTGCTGGATGGGTTACTAACACCAGTGTGGAAGCTGCCAAAAATTATTATTTTTTTGTATATCCACCTACCTTTCCCCATATATGTGTAAAAACCAATAAAAAAAAATTGGAAAAAAATTCAAAATTGAGGAGGAAACCATGATAATTTGGGCTAAAAACTTCGGGTCCAATATTGAATTGGAGCACTGGAAAAAAGGATGGGCAAAAAATGATAAATTGAAAACGTCGGCATCCTACAAGGAAAACCTCTACAAAATGTTTTATAGGTGGCATTCTCCCCCAGCGAGATTGGCCAAAATGTTCCCCAATAGATCTCCAAACTGTTGTAAATGTAACCTTCTACCATATTTGTTGGATGTGTCTGAAAATCAAAGAATTCTGGACAAACATGGTTAGAAGAAATAATAGAACAAAAAATTGACATGAACCCCCAAGCTGTTTCTTCTAGGAATAATTAAAAAAAATATTAGTAAGGATATCCGATATATAATGCTTCATATAATTACTGCTGCCCGAATCTCATTTGCGCGAAGTTGGAAACAAAAGAACCATTCCCTCAAATGCAGAAATCATTAAAAAAGGTGTTAGAATGTGTGGAAATGAACAAACTAACGATGAGACTAAGATAGAGAGGAAACAGTACTACAAGATATGGAATAGGTGGTATAACTGGCTGGAAAAGAATTGTAAAATCAATACAATACAATAGTAGAGTTGGAAGGGACCTTGGAGGTCTTCTAGTCCAACCCCCTGCCTAGGCAGGAAACCCTATACCGTTTCAGACAAATGGCTATCCAACATCTTCTTAAAGACTTCCAGTGTTGGGGCATTCACAACTTCTGGAGGCAACTTCTGTTCCACTGATTCATTGTTCTCACTGTCAGGAAATTTCTCCTCAGTTCTAAGTTGCTTCTCTCCATAATTAGTTTCCACCCATTGCTTCTTGTTCTACCCTCAGGTGCCTTGGAGAATAGAGAATGGAGAATGCATAAGGAACACGTAGTAAACACAATGAAAAGAGATGACATATACTTAGAAAGCAATAGAGATGGAAATATTGTATATAGATGTATATATTGTAAAAATGAGAAAGTATGAAACAGAAGAAGGATGTGTACAAGATCATAGAATGGAAAATGGAAAACCTGAAATCAGTAAAAAGAAATACCGATAACAGGAAGCTGTAAAAGTGTAATTGTGATTTTCATGCTTGGAAAATGTCAAATAAAAAAACACTTTAATAATTTTTAAAAGCCCACAAATTGAGTGGTGTGGTGGCCTAGAAGGTAAAGCTCTCGCCTCACAATCAGGAGGCTCTGAGTTCTATCCTAGGTAGAGGCAGGTTTTTCTCTCTCTCTGGACGCGATGAGAGTATATCTGCTGAACAAAACTCCGCATTGGCGACAGGAAGGGCATCCGGCCAATAAACCCAAAGCTCCTTGGTGTTCTTGGGCGCCAGGAAGTGGGTGAGAACTCTCTTGGCACGATTGCCTGTCCTTCCCAGCCTCTTCAGTTGGTTAGATTTGACTTGACTTCTTTCGTGCCTTCGCCTCACTTTGAGAAGTGGCGAGAACGAATTCACCTCATCGCTTTTCTACGCACACTCGCTCACTCAGACCTTCCATCTCCATTATTAGTGCAATGATGTTATACGGTGATTTATTTGCCTGCGTTGCTCCTTAAGAAAAAGCCCCAGCCGCAGGTAATTTTATCCGGCCTGGTCTGGCCTTGTAACGTCATTCATTTACAGTTAGGAGAGGAGACCACGAGGAAATCTCACGGTGCTTTTTAACCTTCCCCAATGAGCCATGGTGGCACCAGGGGTTAGAGCGCAGCACGGCAAGCTGACTGCCGGCTGCCTGCAATTTGGCAGTTCGAATCTCACCAGGCTCCAGGTTGACCCGGCCTTCCATCCTTCCGTGGTGGGTAAAACGAGGACCCAGATTGTTGGGGGGATAAGATGCTGACTCTGTAAAACTGCTTAGAGAGGGCTGCGAAACACTGTGAAGTCTAAGGGCTATTGCTATTTATCTCTATGTCTGTCTGTCTGTCTGTCTGTCTACCCACCCACTCACATACATACATACATACATACATACATACATACATACATACATACATACATACATACCTCTATCTAAGAGGTATAGTGGCACAGTGATTAAAATACAGTACATCAGGCTAACTCTGCCATTGTCAGTAGTTCGATCCTGACCAGCTGAAGGTCGACTCAGCCTTCCACCCTTCCGAGGTTGATAAAATGAAGACCCAGATTCTTGGGGGCAAGAGGCCGACTCTGTAAACCACTTAGAGAGGGCTGTAAAGCACTGTGAAGTGGTATATAAGTCTAAGAGCTATTGCTATTTATCTCTATTTTTGTCTATTATCTATCTATCTATCTATCTATCTATCTATCTATCTATCTATCTATCTATCTATCTATCTATCTATCTATCTCTACCTACCTACCTACCTACCTACCTACCTACCTACATCTATCTATCTATTTATCTACCTACCTGCCTCTATCTATCTATCTATCTATCTATCTATCTATCTATCTATCTATCTATCTATCTATCTATCTATCCCTACCTACCTACCTACCTACCTACATCTACCTAGCTACCTACCTCTAAGAGGCATAGTGGCCCAGTGATTAAAATGCAGTACTGCAGGCTGACTCTGCCCATTGCCAGTAGTTCGATCCTGACCAGCTGAAGGTCGACTCAGCCTTCCACCCTTCCGAGGTGGGTAAAATGAGGACCCAGATTGTTGATGACCACTTGCTGACTCTATAAACTGCTTAGAGAGGGCTGTGAAGCACTGTGAAGTATATAAGTGCTATTGCTAAATGTGCCTCTAGAGGGCAGGACCTGAAATCGAACTCCAGACAAAAGCCTGTGCTGTTAAGAAGAAAAGGGAGAAGTGGTAAGTGAGGAAATGGAAAGGTGGCAATGATGCTCTTCAGCAATGCACGATTTTCCGATTTGAAATGTTTTTCTGGTCCTTTTCTCGAGAATTAAGAGCTGCTTTTTTCTGGCTAACTTGTAGGAGGAACCTTTCCCTCGTGAAGGAGTTGGCTGACAGAGCTGCACAGGGCCGGGCCTACGGGAACCTCGGCAATGCCCACTACCTGCTGGGCAACTTCAGCAAAGCAATCGTCTTCCATAAGCAGGTGAAACACGGTGTTCTGAGCTAGGCTTCCTCAAAAAGCTCGAGGCAGAGTCCCGGTCCCGACAATGCCCCTTTTTATTAAACAGACGTGAATTCCTCTCTTTCACCTTCAGCCAAGGCCTGGCAAACAGTCTTTCAAAGGAGTATTTATGACCACAGACCTTATCTATCTTGGAAAGCTGTCGTGTCAATATTTCAATGGAATGAGATTGGCCAAGACAATCTCAATCTTACACAGGAAAAGACCCGAATACAACAAGACCAGCATAACTACACCCATGAAAATCTACGAATATATATATATGTGTGTGTGTGTGTGTGTGTGTGTGTTAGCCCTATTGTGGAAACTAGCCTTGGTCAATAAACGAGTTCCAGCCACAAAAACCAACACAGGATCCATAACAACACAGGACACCATTACCAATCACCCTCACCAAACATCAATTCCATCAACCAATCAAGATGTAACAACACAGCCAACATTCCATTTCCCGTGTAAGATTGAGAGTATTTTGGCGACGTTTCGGAGCTGCCGCCTTTCTAAAAATCTTGGTGGGGGGGTGTGGAGTGCTGGCTTTGTTGCTGTAAGCGAGTTGGTTGGCTGTGTTGTTACATCTTGATTAGTTGATGGAGTTGATGTATGCAGATTAGTTGGCTGTTTCGTAACATCCTGTGTGGCACCACCCACCAATATTTATAGAAAGAGGGCAGCTCCGATCACGCTTTGCTCGCACAAGCACGAAGCCGAAGGCACTAGCCTGAAGATGGCAAGTGAAAATCTACGAACACACACACACACACACACACACACACACACTCCCCTTTCTAATAATTTAACTATTAGCTATTAATTGGGTCCAATTTTACTGATGACTGCAATGATTAATGATGGAAACCCCAGTCCAAATTCTGATCATCAGGTCCAGAATTATGTGTAAATAAAACTGGGGGGGGGGATTTTGAGGAAGGGGGCTGAATTTTGAACAAAGCAATAAGCGTGCCAACATGTTTTTGGAAAAAACAGAAAGCCAAAAACAGAAAATAGAAGTGTTTTTTTTTTGCTTTTTCTAAACCAGAATTGAATAAAAATTAACCAAAGTTACTAATTACTATCAAACTTAAAGCATTGACCATAATGTAAAGATAATGGTGATATGAACAAATTATTATTGTTGCAACTGTGGGTAATAACTGTGATTACATTTTTACAGATGTTAAAACTGATAGGGAGGCGATGTAGAATAGAGAGCTATAAAAGCTAAATTTGTAAGCCGATACCGAAGGCTGTAAAACTATGTTACATTGTTATGTGTGTCTTGTTTTTTTCTGTATTTGTTTTGTTTTTTTCCTGTTTTAAAGGTTAAAATGTTTAATAGAAACTTTTTTAAAAAACAACCATGCTTTTTGGAACTTCTTGGTTGCTAAATGTACTGTGAGCATTTCAAATAATGCCCCCACAGAAAGCAGAACTCTGGGGCAGGCAGATTCCCCACAGAACAATTTATTGGATGCATCCTCTTGATACAACTGGTAAAAAGTTCCCCTAATTAAAAAGTAAAAGTTTCCCCTTTCCCCCAAGTCACTGGTCACGCAGTCCAATCCAGGTGGTTGCTTGGTTCCTTTACTCCTCCTCTGGACAGCCACCTGCGAGAACGTCCTTGGTTCCCACAGAAAAGCAAAATCCCATCTAGCTATTTCCCCCCCCCGCCCAATCCCTGTCCCTTCTTCTACTTTGTGGCAACCCCTGAAGCCCCCAAGATGGCCTCAGCCAGGGTTGACATGTGCGTCAGCTGGGGAGGGCTAGAATGTTGGTGCCCTAATAAGAGGGGAAACCCCTGCAGTGACATCTACGAACTTTCTCTGTTTCAGCGGCTGAACATCGCGAAGGAATTTGGAGACACAGCCGCCGAGAGGAGAGCGTATAGCAACTTGGCCAATGCTCACATCTTCCTGGGGAGCTTCGATATTGCTGCGGAGTATTACAAGTAAGCAAGGGGGGGTGGTCTCAGGGGAAGCCAGTACCCTCCGGATCTGACCTCTTTGGACTTGTGGCAGTAGATCAGCTAAGGGGTCCTGTGTCCCAATAGAATAGAATTGGAATTGGGAATTGGAATGGAATTGGAATATACTGTAATAGAATAGGAATAGGAATGGAATAGGAATAGGAAGGGAAGGGAAGGGAAGAGGAATTGGAATAGGAAATGGAATTGAATGGAATTGGGATTGGGATTGGGAATAGAATTGGAATGGAATAGAAATATGAATGATTGGAATGGAATTGAATAGAATAGGAATTGGAATTGGAAATGGAGTAGGAATAGAATAGAATTGGAATGGAATAGGATAAGATAGGATAGGAATAGGAAATGGAATGGAATTGGAATTGGGAATGGAATAGACTGGGAATGGGATTGGGATTGAAATGGAATAGGAATGGATTGGAATGGAATAGAATAGAATAGAATTGGAATGGAATAGGATAGGGTAGGGTAGGGTAGGGTAGGGTAGGATACAATAGGATAGGATAGGAAATGGAATGGAATGGAATAGAATGGAATTGGAATAGAATAGGAAATGGAATGGAATAGAAGAGAAGAAAAGAGAAGAGAAGAGGAATTGGAATTGGAATGGAATGGAATAGAGAACACAACACATTACAGAATAAAATAGATGACAGGAGTGGAGTTGAATGGAATAGGAATTGGAATAGAATATAGAATGGAATGGAATGGAAGATAGAAGAGAAGAGAATGAATAGAAGAGAAGGGAATGGAATAGAATTGGAATAGAATATAGAATAGATCAAAATATAGATGATAGACTATAGAATATAGAAGATAGAATGGAATGGAATATGAATTTAGAATGGAATGGAATGGAATGGAATGAGCTGGAAGGGACCTCGGAGGTCTTCTAGTCCAGCCCCCTGCTCAAACAGAAGATCCTATACCATTTCAGACAAGTGGCTCTCCAGTCTCCTCCTCTTAAAAACCTCCAGTGGTGAAGCATAACTATCTTAGCGACAGGAAGAGCGCAGAGAATTCCCTTTTTTTGTCCAGTCGCTTTTCCTTGTAATATGTACATACTTCAAAAAGGATGTCTCAAAATATTAAACTATTATCTAAACAGTATTAAACAGTTTTCAGAATGTAACAGCTTAGTACACTAAGGAAACGTCTTTTGATTCTTAGGACACCTCCAACAATGCAATTTATTTATTCGTCCCTTGCCCACGTAAACATCATGAGATCTAGTAACTCTGATCGGTTATACTTATTTTGACTCAGTGAGATCCATTGATTTGTAGGTCTTCATAACTTGGGAGAGTGTGTGTGTCTCCGGATGTACAAGAATTCTCACTTACACAGACGCAGGTTGATAGATGCAAGAGTATAATTTAAAACTAGTTAAACTTAGTGAAATTTAGTGACAATAGATATAGTTAAATAAATAATTGATAATGATAATAATGTATACAATGTGTAGCGTTATGATAAGTAATAATTGGATATGAATATTGAATGGTACCCATGAAAGGAAGATTAGAAATCCTTTTGGATTATACATAAAGGTTAATAAAAAAGAACTAAGTTAGATACAGTTAAGTCTTGATTATTAGGGGGGAAATGTTATGATACAGGTTATAGTTAAATAAAGGAGGGATAATGATAACAACATATATACAGGTACGGGTACAACATAAGCTAACAGGATATAAATTGTAAACAGTGATTTGGAAAGGAGAATTAGAAAACTTTGTTATTAAATATTATGGATGTTTAGCTAGAATAGGACATAGGGATTCAGTGTTATTGGAGGATTTTAGAAATAGCAAATGAAATGCCAGTATGTGGTTATGTATTAAATCTTGATATATTTTATGATGAAGGACGTTTAAACAATTATAGTCAAATGAAAACGGAGGTATGATGATGGTAACATGTATAAACATCTGAGTTAAAAGACTTCAGTTAATATGAATTACGTTTGTTGACTGTGGAAGAGATGCACGAAAGACTTTTTGTAACCAGCGGATACGCTCTCTACAGTATGTCAAGGAGGATGTGCTGTGTTTGTTTTGAAAATTAAAATAAATAAATAAATAAAAATAAAAAAGAATTCTCACTTAAACACATCAGCTTGAGGAAGAGAGCCTTTTACTACGCACAGAACATGAGTTGGCTTCAGTGTTTAGTTGAAGAAGTGCTCCATCTCTCCTCTCTCTCTCTCTCTCTCTCTCTCTCTCTCTCTCTCTCTCTCTCTCTCTCTCTCTCTCTCTCTCTCTCTCTCAATTCAGGAAAACCCTCCACCTCTCCAGGCAACTGAAGGACCAAACAGTGGAAGCGCAGACATGCTACAGTCTTGGAAACACGTACACTCTTCTTGAAGACTACGAGAAGGCTGTGGAGTACCACCTGAAGCACCTGGCCATTGCCCAGGAACTTGGCGACAGGTAAGAAATATCTATTTTATGTGCTGCTTTTTGTTCGTTTTTTGATCTGGCGTTGATCCAAACAGGCATATTCTTCAAGAAACGAAAGTGAAGTCCAATAACAAGTCCTAATTAAAAGCAAGCTTTAATACAAAAATAACGAAATAAGAAAATAGACAAATCTATCTAATTGTTACATTTTGGCAGAAGCAGTTTGTCTCCCAGCTTCCTGGCAGACGGACAAAGATCAAAAAGGGGGAAAGGTCTCTGGAATGTGTGATGCATTAGAAAGCATGCGCGGTAAATCATTGTCAGATAAGGCTTATGACCTGCGCAATAACTCTTTCAGTTCGGCTAGCAAACAATTTAACGCAGTGACATGCTGGAATGGCAAACATGCAGTTCAGGAAGTTATCATATTTCCCGGAGTATAAGACGCACCTTTCCTCCCCCCCCCCACTAAAAGAGCGTGGAAATGTTGGTGCGTCTTATAGACCAAATACCGCTATTTTTGCAACTGTTCTTCGTAAGTTTTAGTCTCCAGGATTTTAATCCGTTGCTCTTCTTTGCGCTTTTTCCAAAGTCTCCACATCTGTTTTGTAATGTGACCAAAACTAGATGCAATATTCCAGGTTGGGCCTTACTAAAGACTTTATGAAGCGCTACTAATACTTCATGTGATTTTAATTCTAGGCCTCTGTTTATACAACCCAGAATTGTATTAGCTTTTCTGGCTGCCGCCGCACACAACTGCCTCACGTTTAAGGGATTATCCTCTAGGACTCTCTCTCACAGTGACTGATTTTGAGTCAGGTTTCACTTGTATCAAGTATCTAGTCAAGTATCTACTCAAGTCTGTCTGGCTTTGGACGGTCATTAAGTGAGTGACCTGCAAATCAAGATGCAATCTGATGCATCAGATGGAACTTAAACCTCTTCCCAAACCTATCCCTGAAATGAAAGATCCTTTTTTTTCTCAGCGCATCAGATTACAAGTCTGTAGAGATTTTCGGCCATCCTAAAGGTGCTTTTTTTTTTTTTCGGGAGGCAACTGGACTTTCTTGTTTGTTTTTTTCTTTTGAAGATGTTTCGCTTCCCATCCAAGAAGCTTCTTCAGCTCTGACAGAATAGTGGGGAGGGGAAGGATTTATATTCCTTGTAGGCAGCTAGTCCTTTGCATCCTTTTGGGGGGGGGGGTCGTTGAGGCCACTTGGAGGCTTCTCGGTGTCCTCAGGGCCCCCTGAGTGGTGCAAATGGTTTCTGGAGGTCTGCAATTTTTTCCCCCCTCTGGAAATCCATTCCTCCTCCCACCCCATCCAAAGAGTGTCCATCCCAAATTGTATAAATAAAGGTCCACTGCAAGCTTAACCATCCCTGTTGTTTATTTTCTTGTTTTGCCACAAGATGGCATTGCCACCTTTTCTTTTTTTAAAAAATATTTTATTGAACAGGTTTTTTTTTTTTAAAGAAAAGACAAACAAAAATAAATATTCCTTTGCAATTTCCTTCTGTACAACATTTCCACCTCGGTGTACATCCATTGTAAATATACTTCTCATTTCAGTGTTTCTTTGTCTGTACATATGATACTACTATATACATTCCTTCATTTACAATCCTTCATTCCATTTATACATATTTGTTCATCTCTACCTATACATTGTTAATTTCTAACTCCTGTGTCTTCTTCATTTTGTCTTTCCTTAAGCTTCACACCTGCCCTTTGTACCACTTACTCCATACCATATAATATTCTGTTTCCTCTTTTTCTTTTATTTCTTTTGTAAATTTGTCCATCTTTGCACACTCTTAACACTTTCATTATAACATTCCCCTCTGTTGGTATATTATTATTCTTCTAATTCTGTGCATATGTTATTCACAATACAATACAATACAATACAAATCAATACAATAGTAGAGTTGGAAGGGACCTTGGAGGTCTTCTAGTCCAACCCCCTGCCTAGGCAGGAAACCCTATACCGTTTCAGCAAATGGCTATCCAACATCTTCTTAAAGACTTCCAGTGTTGGGGCATTCACAACTTCTGGAGGCAACTTCTGTTCCACTGATTAATTGTTCTCACTGTCAGGAAATTTCTCCTCAGTTCTAAGTTGCTTCTCTCCTTGATTAGTTTCCACCCATTACTTCTTGTTCTACCCTCAGGTGCCTTGGAGAATAGCTTGACTCCCTCTTCTTTGTGGCAACCCCTGAGATATTGGAAGGCTGCTATCATGTCTCCCCTGGACCTTCTTTCTCTTAAGCTAAACATACCCAGTTCCTGCAACCGTTCTTCATATGTTTTAGTCTCCAGTCCCCAATCAGATCTTGCCTTTCTTTTGCTGCTATCATTTCAAACTTAGTAAAAGTACCTCTTTTTGAATTCAGCAGAGTTGAGGGTTTTCTTTCTTGAGTTTTGAATGGAGGCAGCTGAGCATGCTGTATTGCAGACTTATCAGGCTGCCTGTGGAATTCTGGGATTTCAAGTCCTGCAGCTTCAGTTTTCACGTTATCCAAGTTCGAGAAACACTGCTGTAGCCTGATACATGTTCATAGACCTCTACCACCAGAATAATTGTGGTCTACTGACACACCAAGCCATAGTTCACCTTGGTTTATGGCTGTTGAAGCGCACACAATTGGCTGACTCCCCGTGAAATTCTAAACTCAAATCAAGCAAGGCACGTCCTGCGAAGTGTGAATTGGATTCTCTTAGCCGTCCATGCCAATATTGACTTGAGGTTCTGTGATCAAGGTTGATCTCTAGGAAACTGGCTTTTAAAGCATTTTGTGGTTTCCCTGACAATCGTTCTGATCTTGCAGAGTGGGAGAAGGAAGAGCCTGCTGGAGTTTGGAGAATGCTTACGTTTCACTTGGGAAGTATGAACAAGCCTTACGCTTTGCAGAGAAACATCTCGAGCTCTCCCAAGAGGTACTGACTCTCTCTCTCTCTGCCTCTGCCTCTGTCTCTTTTCTCTCTTTGTCTCTGTCTCTTTTTTCTCTCTCTCTCTGTCTCTCTCTCCCTCTTTCTGTCTCTCTCTCCCTCTTTCTGTCTCTCTCTCCCTCTTTCTGTCTCTCTCTCCCCCTCTTTCTGTCTCTCTCTTTCTGTCTCTATCTCTCTGTGTCTCTCTCTCTCTGTCTCTCTCTCTCTCTGTGTCTCTCTGTGTCTCTGTCTCTCTCTTTCTTTCTGTCGTCTCTCTATCTCTATGTCTGTCTCTCTCTCTCTCTCTCTGTGTGTGTGTTTCTGTCTCTCTCTTGTGTCTCTCTCTTTCTGTCTCTCTATCTCTTTTTCTCTCTGTGTGTGTCTCTCTGTCTCTGTCTCTCTGTTTCTCTCTCTTTCTCTCTCTGTCTCTCTGTGTCTCTCTCTCTGTGTTTCTGTCTCTCTCTTTCTGTCGTGCTCTCTTTCTGTCTCTCTATCTCTGTGTCTCTGTCTCTCTCACTCTCTGTCTCTCTGTGTTTCTGTCTCTCTGTCTCTCTCTCTCTCTCTCTCTGTGTTTTTGTCTCTCTCTGTGTCTCTTTCTCTCTCTCTCTCTTTCTCTCTTTCTGTCTCTCTGTGTCTCTCTCTCTGTGTTTCTGTCTCTCTCTTTCTGTCGTGCTTTCTGTCTCTCTATCTCTGTGTCTCTGTCTCTCTGTCTCTCTGTGTCTCTGTCTCTCTGTCTCTCTCTCTCTCTCTGTCTCTCTCTGTGTTTTTGTCTCTCTCTGTGTCTCTCTGTGTCTCTCTCTTTCTCTCTCTCTCTCTCTCTCTCTGTGTGTGTCTCTCTGTGTGTGTGTGTGTGTCTCTCTCTGTCTCTCTCTCTCTCTGTGTATAAATGCTACAAAATCTCCCTATATAACTGTTGGAATATTTTTATTGTATGTCAAGAAGACATTTTTGCAGACTGAAAGAAAATCAAATCATGGCATCCTATTTTGCACAATGTTGCTTGGTGACCAAAACTGGTTTCTAAAGGGGACTTGGATTGAAAGAAGGAAGTCAGGTGTAGCCACAGACCTCATGATTAGGGAAAGGGAGTTGTGGGGTGCTAGGAGGTGCAAAAATGGGGCTAGGGGCTGTTTTCAAAGAGGGGAAGTACAGTACTAAATAAACGTTAGTATTTATTTCAATACCAAAGAAAGGCGATACTAAAGACTGTTCCAACCCCCAAATCATAGCCTTGATACCATCCATGAGGAAATGTTGTGGCCCACCAGTGGCCAGCAGAACTGGCCACAGAGTCGGACAGTGAGGAAGTTGGGGAGGAACATGGGTCAGTCCTGGGGACTGAAGAAAGCTCAGATGTGGGCTCTCCGTCGGAGGCAGAGAGGGAGCTAGCAGCAGTGAGGCAGAGGAACAGCTGGAGCCTGTTCCCAGTGTGCGCATGCGCAGAGCTGCCAGAAGACAAGAGCAACTAAGAAAGCAGGGTCGACTTGGGAGTAAAGCCACACCTTGCAGGTGATTGGCCCCTCCTACAGGAAACAAAAGAGGAACGAACGGGGAGGGTGACAAGGATATAATTTAAACCCTTTGTAATTAATGATGATGGATCGTGGCTTCTCCTCGAAGTATACTTCTTGAATAAGCAAAAAATAAACCCAAAGCATGATCTAATAAAAACATTTTAATATAAAAGAAAGTAAAAATACAAACTTGCTAACTGAATTAATTACATCTTGGCAAGGAGCTATGTGCCTACCTCCCTCCCTTGGCAGGCGAACAAAAAATCAGAAGTGAAAGTTAAGAAAAAATGTGAAAGTGCATGCGCAGTAAATCATTGTCAGATAAGAACTGTGGCATGCGCAGTAAATCTCAGCACAGCTAAGAAACAGTTCAGTCTACCATATAAGTCAGAATGCAGGTACAGCTGGCGAACCAAAATGCTTGGTTTTTGCAGGAAACAATTTGTTCCTTCGGTCTGGAAAGTTCTGTTTGTGATTGTAGGAGCCTCTGTGCCAAGTTTTGCTTTGCCCCGTGTTTGGAAACTAGTTATCTGGCAGCGCTTCAAATGAGATAAGGTTCGTGTGGATAAACATTCCTCTGAAAGACTGTTTGCTAAAGCCTGGCTGACTGTGAATGAAAGGAATTCACAGTCGTGTAAATAAAAGAGGTTTGTTGGGACCAGGACTTTGCTTCTTGCTTTCTGAGGATGCTTGGGAAAATCCTCTGGAAGTTCACATTTGAACCCATCTGCCAATAAGAAACTGCTTGATGTACAAGCAGGATTTTGGAAAGGAAGAGAAACACCAATCTACGTTGGATGGTGGAAAAAGCTAAGGAATGCCCAAAAGACTTCTAGGTGTGCTTCATTGACTAAACAAAAGTTTTTGATTGTGTAGAACAGTGTTTGACAACCTTGTGTCAGCGTTCCAAATATCAGAATTAAATCAGAGTTCAAGACAATAGCTTTCATTAAAGTTCCAATTTAATAAGAGAGACATGTTGGTACAATCTGTGGAAAACCCGAATCTGAAAGCTTCCTGGGTTTTCCACCCAGTTGAAAGTTCAGGATCCTTGCCCCCACACCCACAAGTCCATCCCATGGTCCAATCTTCCTCTGCCACGCTGGCATTTCCACCCATCCAGTTCCGGTCAGGTGCAGAGGTGCGGAGACAAAGGATGACCTTGGGCTTCTAGAAAGCCAACGCAGTCCTAGGCTGCATCAACAGAGGGATAGAATCAAGATCACGTGAAGTGTTGATGCCGCTTTATAATGCCTTGGTGAGGCCACACTTGGAATACTGCATTCAGTTCTGGTCGCCACGATGTAGAAAAGATGTGGAGACTCTAGAAAGAGTGCAGAGAAGAGCAACAAAGATGATTAGGGGACTGGAGACTAAAACATATGAAGAACGGTTGCAGGAACTGGGTATGTTTAGCTTAAGAGAAAGAAGGACTAGGGAGACATGATAGCAGTGTTCCAATATCTCAGGGGTTGCCACAAAGAAGAGGGAGTCAAACTATTCTCCAAGGCACCTGAGGGTAGAACAAGAAGCAATGGGTGGAAACTAATCAAGGAGAGAAACAACTTAGAACTGAGGAGAAATTTCCTGACAGTGAGAACAATTAATCAGTGGAACAGAAATTGCCTCCAGAAGTTCTGAATGCCCCAACACTGGAAGTCTTTAAGAAAATGTTGGATAGCCATTTGCCTGAAACGGTAGAGGGTTTCCTGCCTAGGCAGGGGGTTGGACTAGAAGACCTCCAAGGTCCCTTCCAACTCTACTATTGTATTGTATTGTATTAAAGGAATATTTTATTTTGACAACAACACATTCTACAATTCTGCTCCTTACTATTCTCCCTCCCAATTACCCCACTAAGGAAGCAGCATAGAAAAATAATGAGAGTGTGTGGCAGGCCAAAGATCTTGAAAGGAATATGACTGACACCTTGCTTGTTTTAAGACAGGTGGAATTCAACTCCCAGAATTGCCCAGCCAGCCATGACTAACTCAATGGCTGACGACAATGACAATTTACCGTGGTTTTACTTGCAAAGTTGCTTCGGTAGGAAACGGGTTTATGGTCTGGTCCAAAGTTTTTAATTTCTGGATGGAGTCAGTGTACCCGCCAGAAGCAAGTCAGAAACGTGATAAACAGATCCTAAAAAAGGAAACTAAATCAGCCTAGCAGAGGCAGGGAAGTCAGCCCTGAAGTTGGAGGGCCGGGATCTCAGGGTAAGGCATTTTACGCCTGCTTCTCTCGCCCTAGAATTAAACTGTCAGCTGCTCCAGATAAATATTATTTGCTGGGGTGCAATTTGGGATTTGCACTCTGTGACGGGCTGATTACTCAACTCCAGATGGGAAGGGAACAATGGACGTTTCTGGGCAGGGGGGCGGCTGGCATTGTGGGAAGAGGGTCCCCCTAATTACTGACTCAGAAGAGGGGGAAGCGACAGGTTGTCTCCCAATTGGGGGGAGGTGGGGAAGTATGGAGGCGGAAGATGTTCCGTCGGTGTCAAGATTCCCAGAAAAAGAATTTCTGCTCTGCACAGGATTGTACAAACTTGACCCAGCATGGTAGACTAGCGTAGCTAAGTTGCAATAACAGAGGGATTCAATCAAGATCACGTGCGGTACTAATACCACTCCATAAAGCTTTAGTAAGACCACACGTATCCAGTTTTGGTCCCCACACTATAAAAAAGAGGTTGAGACTCTAGAAATGGAATGACCTCCCTCCCGATATTAGAACTACTAATGACCTCCGCTCCTTCCGACAGAAGCTCAAGACTCACCTGTTCCGACTAGCTGGCTTAGCCGATTGATAGTTCCATCTTCCACCTCCTGGCAAACATTTTATTGGGGAATTTTTTAAGGGAATTTTAATTGTATTTGTATTTTAACTAAGAATTGTACAGTATATTTTTTACCTCCTCCGTCTACGCCTATGTCTACGTCTACGTCTACGTTCATGTCTATGTATTTGTATATGGTTTTAACATGACTGTACACCGCCCCGAGTCCTGCCTAGGAAAGGGTGCGGTCTAGAAATAAAAGTTTATTATTATTATTATTATTAGAAAGGTTGCAGAGAAGAGCAACCAGGATGATGAGGGGACTGGAGGCTAAAACATAAAGAACAATACAGGAACTGGGCATGGCTAGTTTCGTGAAGAGAAGGATCAGGGCTGTTCTGATCTAGCCTTAACAGAAGCAAAAAACAGATTTCTCGCAAAGAAAACCCCCTTCTTTATTTACCTCTTGTGAATTAACGGCATTCATCCACCGAAAAGTCCAGGCAAAAGTCCTGCAAGGAGCTAACTGCAGCAACAGACCTTATCAGTTCCTTGCAATAATAGCTAGGCGATGTTAACTAATATTAATAGTACTCATGAGAATGTATATTTGTGAATGTATATGGAAAGGGGAAAAAAAATAAAACTTTTTACAAAAAGCCAAACAAAACTCCGAGGCAGATCGATTCCTTGAAGAATAGTTTTATTGGATATCACAGGGAGGGACTCCTCCGGGTGCCGTCCACTAAGCAGTGCCAGCGGGCGACGCCCAGGAGTAGGGCCTTCTCTGTGATGGGCCCAGCCCTCTGGAACGACCTCCCCCCCCCCCCCCGACATTAGGACTACCACTGATCTCCTCTCCTTCCGCAAGAAACTCAAGACCCACCTGTTCCAACTAGCTGGCCTGGCTTAACTACAACTCTATTCTCTAATCCTCCTGGCAATTTTTTAAATTTTAGGGTAGTTTTTTAAGGTTACTTTAATCCTATTATTATTGTATTATTTTATGAAATGTAATATTGTTGTTATGAGTTTTTATACCTCCTCCATGCGACATGTAATATATATCGTTGATTGTACACCGCCCCGAGTCCCTTCGAGGAGAGGGAGCGGCTTATAAATCTAATAAAATAAATAAATAATAAATAAATAAATAAAAAATAAAAAATAAATAAATAAATAAATGTCATATTAGTACAGGATGGTGACAACCGACTCTAAGTTTTCCCGCGGTTTTTTCACCCAATAAACAGTAAAAGTTTTCCCTCAACCCCAAACAAGCAGTCACATGGTCCAATCAAAGCGCTGTCTGGTTGCCGGGTGACATCCCTCCTCCTTCCTCGGACCAGGTCTGAGAATGTCCTTGGTTCCCAAGAGGAAGTATTTTATTTTGGCTACAATTAGCTATCTCTAATCCCCCTCCACTCCCTATCCCTCGGCTCCAATGTGGCAACCCTTACCCTCCAAGATAGCTTCAGCCAGGCCAGCTTCAGGGTTATCAGATATCTTCCAACCTTACATTCAACTATTTTAATTTATAAAAAATGAAAATGCCCAGCAAGCATGTAATGGGCATCTATAGAAAACAAAAGGGATGGGATAGCTCACCAGCTTCTTTGCAAGGCGGGCATTTAGGAGGTTTGGGCTTTGGAAATTCACTTTTGCAAGCTACTGTCGAAGCGGGCATCCGTTTTTTTTAAAAAAAAAATCAAATAATCATTGCTCCTTTGCAGATTGGGGACCCCGCTGGCGAGGTGACAGCGTTCAGAAGCATTGATCAGCTGCGATCCGCGTTGGGCTCGAAGCAAAGCAGTGAGGGACTTGACACCTCGGCTTCTGCCGGATATGAACTCCAAGGTAAGTCGCGTTCTTCCAGGAATCTTTTCTTGCTGTCCTTCCAATTTGTTCTCTGCCTCGTCTTGGTCTTTGCGAACAGCGAAACTGGGGACAAGGAAACCAACTGGGGAAAGTTGTCGGTGAGCTGGCTAAGAATGTTCAGAGCAGGAGTGTTACTCACAAGCCTTCCCTACTGGTTCGCAAATGTGAGCCTGTGCGCAGTGCTCTGGGCAGTGGTGAAATTCAAATTTTTTTTACTACCAGTTCTGTGAGCGTGGGTTGGTGGGCATGGCAGGGGAAGGATACTGCAAAATCCCCATTCCCTTCCCACTCCAGGGGAAGGATACTGCAAAATCCCCATTCCCTCCCCATTCCTGGGGGAAGGATACTGCAAACTGTCCATTCCCTCTCCACTCCTGGGGGAAGGATACTGCAAAATCTCCATTCCCTCCACACTCAAGGGGAAGGATACTGCAAAATCCCCATTCCCTTTCCACTCCAGGGGAAGGATACTGCAAAATCCCCATTCCCTTTCCACTCCAGGGGAAGGATACTGCAAAATCTCCATTCCTCCCCACTCCTGGGGGAAGGATACTGCAAAATCTCCATTCCCTCCCCACTCCTGGGGGAAGGATACTGCAAAATCTCCATTCCCTCTCCACTCCTGGGGGAAGGATACTGCAAAATCTCCATTCCCTCTCCACTCCAGGGGAAGGATACTGCAAAATCTCCATTCTCTCCCCATTCCTGTGGGAAGGATACTGCGAAATCTCCATTCCCTTCCCACACCAGGGGAAGGATACTGCAAAATCTCCATTCCCTCCCCACTCCTGGGGGAAGGATACTGCAAAATCTCCATTCCCTCCCCACTCCTGGGGGAAGGATACTGCAAAATCTCCATTCCCTCCCCACTCCTGGGGGAAGGATACTGCAAAATCTCCATTCCCTCCCCACTCCTGGGGGAAGGATACTGCAAAATCTCCATTCCCTCTCCACTCCTGGGGGAAGGATACTGCAAAATCTCCATTCCCTCTCCACTCCTGGGGGAAGGATACTGCAAAATCTCCATTCCCTCCCCATTCCTGTGGGAAGGATACTGCAAAATCTCCATTCCCTCCCCACTCCTGGGGGAAGGATACTGCAAAATCTCCATTTCCTCCCCACTCCTGGGGGAAGGATACTGCAAAATCTCCATTCCCTCCCCACTCCTGGGGGAAGGATACTGCAAAATCTCCATTCCCTCCCCACTCTAGTGGAAAGATACTGCAAAATCCCCATTCCCTCCCCACTCCTGGGGGAAGGATACTGCAAAATCCCCATTCCCTCCCCACTCTAGTGGAAAGATACTGCAAAATCCCCATTCCCTCCCCACTCCTGGGGGAAGGATACTGCAAAATCCCCATTCCCTCTCCACTCCTGGGGGAAGGATACTGCAAAATCTCCATTCTCTCCCAATTCCTGGGGGAAAAATACTGCAAAATCCCTATTCCCACCCCACTCCTGGGGGAAGGATACTGCAAAATCTCCATTCCTCCCCACTCCTGGGGGAAGGATACTGTAAAATCTCCATTCCCTCCCCACTCCAGAGGAAGGATACTGCAAAATCTCCATTCCCTCCCCACTCCTGGGGGAAGGACACTGCAAAATCTCCATTCCCTCCCCACTCCAGGGGAAGGATACTGCAAAATCTGCATTCTCTCCCCACTCCTGGGAGAAGGATTTTGCAAAATCTCCATTCCCTCCACATCCTTTTTTTTCCTTGTAGAAAATTGATTTGTACCTGTGGTGCTTGTATAAAATCCGATTTGTCGAGGCCAAAAAGAACAAGATCAGTGTGTTTGTCTTGTCTGGTTGCTCTTTTTATTTTTAAGGGACAGGGACAGGATTATAGCTGGGAGACCCGATCCTTTCTTTGCATGTATTCAGTTGTTTGAGAGTGTCGCTGTGCTTCTTCGGTGACGCTGATGCTCTGTCTTGTGATTGCATATTGGGTGCTCACAATCACCTCCCTTTTACAGCTGTTTACACACTCCTAGTCAGGCCCAGTTCGATGGTTTTGCCAAAAACTGGCACTTCCAGTTTTTGTCAAAACATGGTCCTAGAGAACCATTGGTTCCCTTAACCCCATTAAGTTTGCTTAAACAGCCGTCATAAAAAAAGGTTGTGAAATTGGATCAGATGTGGGCGATCCATTTTGTGACCATCAGAACTTTCAACCCTGATGGGCCGTCTGGCCGTAAGTCACCTCTACATACAATTCTAATCAAACTTCGCTCTCAAAGATTTCATCCTAATCCTCTTTTTTTAAAATAGATTTTTTTTATTGAAAGCTTTCTCATCATCATCATTTAACAAACCCATAATCCCTTGCAAGTGGAGTCTAGGCACCTAGCAGACTTTAGCAGAGCGTTTTAATGACCGGGTGCCCTTCCTGTTGCTTTGTTCATTTTTCATTGCGCCCCGAGAGAGAAATATCTGCCTCTACCTAGGATCGAACTTACAGCCTCCTGATGGGGAGGCGAGAGCTCCACCTCTGGGCCACTGCCCCACTCTTATTGAAAGCTTTAGAAAGAGCATAAAAAGTAATACAAACTAATAAGAAAAGACAGTCAAGAAAGGAAGAAAAGTGCAGGGAGGAAGAATAAAAAGCAATTGAAAGAATAATGGGCCATTTTCCTTTTCAACAAATGCAAAGTTATCTCCTTACTCTGATTGCAAAAGAAAACTCTTCTCTATTATCCAAGATTTTTTTCCCCCTGACTATCAAAAAAAACCCCAACCCCACCCCACAAAATCCTTCCTTAGGCAACTGGACCATTTGACCACCCCCTGGTAAGACTCCGAAATGGAGCTGCTTTCTCTGGGTTGCCACCGAATGCCCCGGTCTCCAGGGGGTTCAGCTGTTTGCAGAGGGCTGGCTCCGAACTGCCTCAAAAGTAAACTTTAGCTTGTTTGCACACCTGCAAACTCCGCCGTGGAGAGCTTCAGGACATGAATACCTTTCCTTCTCTAGTTCCTTTTTTTAAATTTGCTTTTGACTTAAACCGGATCAACTGTCCCCGTTTCTCTCGCTGTTCAGCTCCGGACGGGGGAGGAAAGTTAACGTAAGTAGCTTTTTGCCCTTGCCTTTCTCTCGACAAACGGACTTTGCTAAAAATCGGTGCATCCTGCATCTTGGTTTATAAAACGCTGTTAAGTCCAAATCTGGCAGCACCCAAATGAGGGGTGGGTGGGTGATGGGACCCCTCTCTCCAGCTTGTGGTTCAACCACAAGAGTGTTTGGTTCCTTCAAAGCGTACGCCTGCTCTGTACTCCAAGCTGCCATTGTAAATTAGCACCCAAAAGCTTTGCAACAAGAAATCCTAGGCTGGTTGAATGGCTATCCGGAGGCCATTCAGTCCACCCCCTTGGTTTGGGTTAAGAAATGAGAGCCAGTTTAGTTTAGTGGTTAAGGCACCAGGTTATAGAAAAGCAGGAGATCGTGAGTTCTAATCCAGCTGAGTGACTTTGGTCCAATCTCTTCCTTCTCAGCTCGAGTCACCTCACAGGATTGTTGTTAGGGAGAAAATAGGAGAAAACTGGGTTTGTCTAGTCTAGGGAAAAGAAGGACTAGGGGAGACATGATAGCAGGGTTCCAATATCTCAGGGCCTGCCCCAAAGAATACAATACAATACAATAGTAGAGTTGGAAGGGACCTTGGAGGTCTTCTAGTCCAACCCCCTGTTTAGGCAGGAAACCCTGTACCGTTTCAGACAAATGGCTATCCAACATCTTCTTAAAGACTTCCAGTGTTGGGGCATTCACAACTTCTGGAGGCAACTTCTGTTCCACTGATTCATTGTTCTAACTGTCAGGAAGTTTCTCCTCAGTTCTAAGTTGCTTCTCTCCTTGATTAGTTTCCACCCATTGCTTCTTGTTCTACCCTCAGGTGCCTTGGAGTCAAGAAGAGGGAGTCAAGCTATTCTCCAAGTCACCTTGAGCGCAGGACAAGAAGCAATGGGTGGAAACTAATCAAGGAGAGAAGCAACGTGGAATTAAGGAGAAACTTCCTGATAGCGAGGACAATTAACCAGGAAATGTCTCCTTATTTCCGGGTTGAATCTCTCCTGGATCAGTTTCCGTCCATTATTCCTTGTCTGGCCTTTGGGTGCTTTGGACAATAGCTTGACCCCCTCCTCTCTGGGGCAGCCCCTCAAGTATTGGAAGACTGCTATCCTGTCTCCCCTGGTCCTTCTCTTCACTAGACCACTTCCTACAATCGTTCATCGTCTGTTTGAGCCTCCAGTCCCCTCATCCTTCTTGGCTGCTCTTCTCCGCACTCTTTCCAGAGTCTCAACCTCTGAGCCGAAATGAGCAATGTTTATTTTAGCAGCTTGCAGAAGTTGTTTTTCTCGTTTTCTCAACTCTGCGTCTGCTTTGGCAGCCACTTTTCTTGGCCTGACCTTCTGGGTGTCAATCTCGGGGGAGGCCGTTGACTACGGGAGGCAACCGTTCCGGCAAAGAATTTAAGCTGTGGGTTTTTTTTCTGACAGCAAGACAGGCTCCTTCTCTCCTTCCCTTCCTCCCTGCCGAAAGGCGCGCCTGAGCTGCTTTAATTACGGTTGTTGAGCTTCTCCAAGAGGCCGTCGGACATAATTGCCACTTAGCTTAGAATCGGCTGGGATTTGCTGCCGCGTCTCTTGTTTTTAATCTTTTCGTTTATTTCAAGACTCTGGAGAAGAAGTTTCAAAAGTGTGGAGAAAATAGGAGAAAAGGTGGTGGTCTTGGGGGCATCCGTCCATGCTCCCTATAAAGATGAGTTGCGCAATTCCAGATGCAAGCTCCCACTCGTACATTCTAGAGGGATCCCACGTAGGGCACGGTTCCCATAAGTTTGGAGATCTGGGTGAAGAAAGATGGAGCCTTTTTGTAGCTCAAGTCTTATCACCTGCTTTACATAAGGGGTGGGGGGGCAAGCACTAAATCAAGCTCTTATAGGACCAAATAAGGTGATTTCCAGATAATGGTGTGATCAAATTTACTTTGCCATTTCTTGCAAATTTCATTGCCTTATAAAAGAAGCTTCCATTTGTCTAGTTTGAGATCTTCCTTCCTTCCTTCCTTCTTTTTTCTTTCCTTCCTTCCTTTTTCTTTCTCTCTCTTTCCTTCCTTCCTTCCTCTTCCTTCCTTTTTTCTTTTTTCTTTCTCTTTCCTTCCCTTTTCTTTCTCCCTCTCTTTCTTTCTTTCTCTTTCTTTCTTTCATTCCTTCCTCTTCCTTCCTTCCTTTCCTTCAATCCTTCTTTTTTCTTTCTTTCTCTTTCTTTCCTTCCTTTTTCTTTCTCTCTCTCTTTCCTTCCTTCCTTCCTCTTCCTTCCTTCCTTTTTTCTTTTTTCTTTCTCTTTCCTTCCCTTTTCTTTTTCCCTCTCTTTCTTTCTTTCTCTTTCTTTCCTTCCTTCCTCTTCCTTCCTTCCTTCCTTCCTTTCCTTCCATCCTTTTTTCTTTCTTTCTTTCTTTCTTTCTTTCTTTCTTTCTTTCTTTCTTTCTTTCTTTCTTTCTTTCTTTCTTTCTTTCTTTCTCTTTCTTTTCTCTTTCCTTCCTTCCTTTTTCTTTCTCTCTCTTTTTCCTTCCTTCCTTCCTTCCTTCCTTCCTTCCTTCCTCTTCCTTCCTTCCTTTTTTCTTTTTTCTTTCTCTTTCCTTCCCTTTTCTTTCTCCCTCTCTTTCTCTCTTTCTTTCTCTTTCTTTCTTTCCTTCCTTCCTCTTCCTTCCTTCCTTTCCTTCCATCCTTCTTTTTCTTTCTTTCTTTCTTTCTTTCTTTCTTTCTTTCTTTCTTTCTTTCTTTCTTTCTTTCTTTCTTTCTCTTTCTCTTTTTCTCTTCTTTTTCTTTCTTTCCTTCTTTCCTTTCTTTCTCTCTCCCTCCCTCCCTTCCATCCTCCATCCCTCTGTCTCTCAGAATCCCTCCTTTCCTCTCTTCCCCTCTCTTCCCTTCCTCTCTCCCTCCCTTCTTCCCTTCCTCTCTCTCTCCCTTCCCCCTCCCTCTTGAAAAAAAAAAGATAGCAGCCTCCCCTCATGGATGGCATCACTGGCTTTCCCCTGCAGCGGTTTTACTTATTACATTTCTTGGACTCCTTGATTAAAATTTAATTTATAAATGAGTAGGACTCGATCAAGTGTTTCTCAAACTTGGCTTTAACTCAAACACTCAGCCACAGGGGTTTCTTAAACCTGGCAATGCATGCTGGCTGGGGGAGTTCTGGAATTGATGCATCTTCAAGTTGCCAAGTTTGAGTAACTAGATGGACTAGAATCTTTGGAGGTCCCTTTCCGTTTTAAAATTCTAGGGAGGGAAAACTGATGCCAAAGAGCATCCTGGTGGTTAATTAATTTAATAAAGTGGGGTTTTTTAAAAAAAATATATCTTTAAATCTGTATTGTTTTTACTTTGCAAAAAACCTTTATTTATTTATTTTGAAATAGCAAATAATGGCATTATTGTTTTCACCCTGGTCGTTTTAGCAGATTTGAAAACCTGGGTTAACAAGCCATAATGCAGACCTCTGGCTTTGCTCTGTCCAAGCCATCTTGACCTGGGTTATGGTTTCAAAATGATGCTCTGGTTCGCCCCTTGTGGCGAAGGCAGCCATTTGCCTTGGGCACAACCACAATGTACACAATCTTTTGTCTATTGTGTTGCGTGAATGCAGCCAATCCTACGCCTGCATTTTGTGCAGCTGAAGGTCAGCATCATTTGGGGAGGAGGAGGGGGGGTCTTTATCGCTCTTTGGGAGAAGTTGCATTCCTGAATTGGAATTAAGGGGAGGGGGAAGGAAAGTGGAGGCAGCTGGCAAGCAGGGAGCCTTTGTGTCATGAATGAAAGTGGCTTTGAGCCAGTGAGAATTGCCATAGATCTTTTCTAAGGGCCCCATCTATGCGCTTCCTACTCGGAGAGAATTTAAATGAATGACGAATAATATAAGCATTTCTCTCCCCTCTCTTTTTTCCCCCCAATGCTGGGAATAGTTGGTAAAGTTAATCTAAAAGTTTGGGGAAATAAATCCGGGACTTTTTACCCTCTATCAAAATTCTCTCACTTGAAAACTTGCGCTTCCCCCCCTAACCTGCCCCGATAAGAAGGGGCCGATGTCTTTATTCTTCACTCTTACTCAAAGAGTAAGACAAGTTGGCGGATAGGGAATTTTGGGAAACTTTCTTGGGCGAAGTAAAAAGGAATAGAATAGAACAGAACAGAAAATAGAATAGAAAATAGAATAGAAAATAGAATAGAAAATAGAATAGAAAAGAAAAGAGCAGAATAGAATAGAAAGTAGAATAGAAAATAGAACAGAATAGATATTGGAATGAATAGAATAGAATAGAATAGATATTGGAATGAATAGAAAAGAATAGAATAGATTAGATTAGATTAGATATTGGAATGAATAGAATAGGATAGAATAGAACAGAACAGAATACAATAGACAGAGTTGGAAGGGACATTGGAGGTCTTCTAGTCCAACCCCCTGCTTAGGCAGGAAACCCTATACAATTTCAGACAAATGGTTATCCAGTATCTTCTTAAAAACATCCAGTGTTGGAGCATTCACAACTTCTGGAGGCAAGTTGTTCCATTGATTAATTGTTCTCACTGTCAGGAGATTTCTCCTTAGTTCCAAGTTGCTTCTCTCCTTGATTAGTTTCCCTCCATTGCTTCTTGTTCTACCCTCAGGTGCTTTGGAGACCTGAGAAAATCTTATCAATCTAGCCAGCCTATCTACTTTAGGACGCATGTTTCCAACCCATACGGTTCTGAGCTTTCTTTTGCCAATTGGGCCTGCCATATTTGCTGATGTCATCGATCCGTCTTGTTGGAGGTCTCTTTCGTGGATGCTTTTTTTTTTATCAAGTGGGATCCATTTTATGACTGCCACCAGTTCTTGCTATGTGACCAGCCCGTTTCCATTTCAATCCATTTGATTCTTTGGATGGCATCTCTTTAAGGATAGATTTCCTGACAGTGAGAGCGTGGAACAGAAGTTGCCTTCGGAGGTTGTGGGAGCTTCATCCCTGGAGGCTTTCAAGAAGAGACTGGACTGCCATCTATCAGAAATGATGCCGGGTCTCTTGCTTGGGTGGGGGGTTGGACTAGATGACCTACAAGGTCCCTTCCAACTCCGTTCATCTGTTAGCATCATATTCTTTCATTTGTTCTTTAATTCTTGTGCAGGTCTCTCAATCTTGTGATGTTGAGCATGTCTCTTTCCATGGCTCTTGGTGCCACTCATACAATACAATACAATAGTAGAGTTGGAAGGGACCTTGGAGGCCTTCTAGTCCAACCCCCTGCCTAGGCAGGAAACCCTATACCGTTTCAGACAGATGGCTATCCAACATCTTCTTAAAGACTTCCAGTGTTGGGGCATTCACAACATCCTTGTCATAGTTTTTGTGTCCATTGTGAGGTTAGTGTCCATGTTTCACCGGCATTCCTGCCTAGGCAGGGGGTTGGACTAGAAGACCTCCAAGGTCCCTTCCAACTCTGCTATTGTATTGCACATGTGAGCGCACACAGATCGAAAACGTTTTCTCTTCAGGCATAGGGGGAGGTCGTTCTCGAAAGTTGAGCTCCGTTGCCCAAGGTATGTAGAATACCAGAGTTGGAAGGGACCTTGTAGGTCATCTAGACCAACCCCCTGCTCAAGCAGGAGACCCTACACCATTTCTGACAGAGGGCAGTCCAGTCTCTACTCGGAAGCAACCAAGGATGAAGCCCCCACAACTTCTGAATATGTAGTGGGCTGCTACATCTAGTTCTTCTCCAGATATTAAAAAAATACCTTTTTTTAAAAAGTTTTTTTATTAGATTTAAACATTAAAAACATTGGACATGATGCGACATTTCTGGCACAAACATTTCCTTACAGTGCTTGGATCTTATAACAATTACACTTTATATCCATTACATAGGTATGTGTGTAGTCAGTTCAGATTGCCTATCCGTTGATCCTTTCTTTTATATAATTGCTAACCATACAAATACATATTCCATTCCTACCTATCATACATTCTTCATACCATATTTTCCAATTCTTAACTTGACTGCGTTTTTCTGTCCCGGCTTTTTTCCCTCCTCTCTAACCATCAGTATCATTTGTCCCAGATTTCGTGATATTCCGTCTCATCCTTGTCTTTCAGCTCTAGAGTCAGTCTGCCCACTTCTGCGCATGTCAGTATCTTTTTTATTATTTCTTGTTCCGGGGAAGTCTCTCTGTTTTTCCATTTTTGTGCAAAAACCAGTCTTGCCGCCGTTAATATAGGCAGCATTAAATGTACAGTAATCTGCCTTTGCCATATTTTTCTTTTGTGATCCCTGGTGGAAATAATTCCGGCCTCAACGCCATCCTTTGATTTAGCATCTCTTCCAAATACTTTCTTATCTGGTGCCAAAAAGCCTTAGCTTCCGTGCACTCCCACCACATATGACAGAAGGTCCCTAGTGCAGCATTACATTTCCCACATCGCGGCGATAAGTTTTTGTTAATTTTGGCTAATCTTGTGGGTGGGATGTGCCACCTGTAGAACATATTTTATAAGTTTTCCTTATACGGGGGTGGCTAAGGTTAACTTTCTGTTTTCTTTCCCATAAGTCTTGCCAATTGTCCAAATCTATGCTGCTGCTTCTTTTTTTTTTTAAATTCTTTTTTTGATGAATTTATGAAACACGAGAAAATAGGTTGTTCAAATGTATACCTTTGCAAGGTTAGGATTTGAAAACTCTGCAAACGCACCCACACGGCTTAGAATGTCTAAAAATAAGGATGAATCCTTTGACTGTCTGCTCTCCTGGACCAAAACGTTAACACGCCCTCGATTAGACACTTTGACAA
>JAKRSK010005780.1:147500-159134 GCA_029891615.1 Natrix natrix natrix
AGTTTTATTAGTTTTGTTTGTATTATTTTCCATTTCCATCAAAGAGCGTGCGATCTGGGTACAGTTATTTGAACAGTCATAATCCACATATTTGTTGTTATATTCATCCCAATAATATTAATACTATAAGCATATAATAGTATAATAGCAATAATACATAACTTCATCATCTTTACATTCTCTCCGTATTAACATTTCCTCTTTTTATATCTCCTCCTTGCTAACTTCTGTTTCCAATGTCTAACCAATGATAAAATATCATCCCACTGGCAAGGTTACCAATAACATCCAAAATTAAATCAGAGTCCGAGGCAAAGTATTGCTTAACGTTCCCGTTTATTAAGAGAGCCATGTTGGCACATCTGGGGAAACCCAAATAGTGGCGGCGCAGTGGGAATAAAGTTCACAAAACTGTTTTTGAATGTGGGGCAGATTCCTTTGCATTGGTGATGTAGGAGAAGCATAGATAGAAATGGATTAAGGTTTTGCCTCCTAACGTTGCAGTTCTGTATAGAATAATTGTCTCTGGATAGTATAAAAACTTAATTCCTAGCAATCACATTCTATAAATATTTCCTTAAAAAATTTCCAGCACAGGCAGCGTTTACGATTTGGCCTATTTCTATTTATCTCCAAGCCAAATGGACTTCTCTTTCTTTCTGCAGGGCATTGCAATTATCTGCCCTGTAAAAAAAAATCAAACAAACCTGAAATTTGTTGTTTATTTGCATGACTGTTTTTTTTTTTAAAAAAACAACAGGTACAATATTTTTATTTGCAATCATTCTTGGATAAAAGAGCCGTGGGCTTGATCTTCTTCTTGTGATCCTTTTTCAGTGTTTGAAAGAGATAATTCGATCTCCCTCTGTTTTTTCTACTTTAATCATTTTTCATAGGATTTACCGTAAATTTCCATTTTCCTGACCCTTCTCATTCTTCCCGCCTCCTCCTAGCGTGGGCATACTGTCACTGCCTTAATTGTTTGCTAGCTGAACTGAATAATTACTGCGCAGATCATAGGCCTTATCAGCAATGATTTACTGTGCATGCTTCTTAATACATCACACATTCCAGAGACTTCTTTACTTTTGATCTTCTGTTCGCCTGCCAAGAAGGTGGACGACAATTGCTCTTGCCAAAATGTAACAATTAGATAGATTTGTTTTCATTTTATTTTTCATATTAAAAGTTTGTTTTTAATTAGAACATGTTATTGGGTCTTTTTTCGCTTTTTCTGAAGATCTACTTTTTAGGAAAGCCGACCGTCTACAGCTCATTAGCTCAGGGTGAAATTTCCCCTGACACATACTTCCAGTGGGACCCCTGGGGGATGATATACAGCAAATCGCTTCCTGTATTTTGGAAGCTAAATTTCAATACAATACAATACAATACAATAGTAGAGTTGGAAGGGACCTTGGAGGTCTTCTAGTCCAACCCCCTGCCTAGGCAGGAAACCCTATACCGTTTCAGACAAATGGCTATCCAACATCTTCTTAAAGACTTCCAGTGTTGGGGCATTCACAACTTCTGGAGGCAAGCTGTTCCACTGATCAATTGTTCTGTCAGGAAATTTATCCTCAGTTCTAAGTTGCTTCTCTCCTTGATTAGTTTCCACCCATTGCTTCTTGTTCTACCCTCAGGTGCCTTGGAGAATAGTTTGACTCCCTCTTCTTTGTGGCAACCCCTGAGATATTGGAACAATGCTATCATGTCTCCCCTAGTCCTTCTTTCTATTAAACTAGACATACCCAGTTCCTGCAACTGTTCTTCATATGTTTTAGTCTCCAGTCCCCTAATCATCTTTGTTGCTCTTCTCTGCACTCTTTCTAGAATCTCCACATCTTTTTTACATCGTGGCGACCAGAACTGAATGCAGTATTCTAAGTGTGGCCTTACCAAGGCATTATAAAGTGGTATTAACACTTCACGTGATCTTGATTCTATCCCTCTGTTGATGCAGCCTAGGACTGTGTTGGCTTTTTGGCAGCTGCTGCACACGGCTGGCTCCTATTTAAATGGTTGTCCACTAGAACTCCAAGATCCCTCTCACAGTTACTACTACTGAGCAAGGTATTACCTATATTGTACCTGTGCATTCCATTTTTGTTGCCTAAATGTATAACCTTACTCTTTTCACCATTGAATTTCATTTTATTAGATAGTGCCCAATGTTCAAGTTTGTCAAGATCCTTCTCTATCTTAAGCCTATCTTCTGGAGTGTTGGCTATTCCTGCCAGCTTGGTGTCATCTGCAAATTTGATGAGTTCCCCATTTATTCCCTAGATTTAGAATTTAGATTTAGAATTTCAGATTTAGAAACAGAGCGTAGAATATCGGTAGTCCTCAGTTTGCAACCATCAATTTAGCGAATTGTTGGAAGAGAAATCTGGTCTGATTCTAAGCCGGGAGAAAGACTCTGGAAGTAAAATGGAGACTGGCTGCAGGAAAGGAAGTCTCTGTTTATTTGGATGCCAGGAGCTTCAGTGACAGCAGCACGTTTCTGGGGTAGCTGACAATATGGGGTTGAGAGGAGGTGGGTTTTGATACATCCTTTGGGGCTTTGTGATTGAGGTACCAGTTCCTGTGTAAGAATGGACCCTTTCATATTTTAACACCTGTTGTCAGCTTCCTTTGGAGTCATGTAGGTGTCATGGCTGGCTCTACAGGCAAAACGGGAAATGGAAATCCTAAGTCCGTAATGGCGAACGTATGGCACGCGTGCCGGAGGTGGCGTGCAGAGCCATTTATGAGGGCACGCGAGGCGTTGCCCTGTCAGCTGATTTTCGGCCTTGATTTTTGACTGTTTTTGCCCTGAAGTTGGGGAACGGACTTCAGGTTTACACGTTGGGCTGTTTTTCGCCCTCCAGAGAGCGAAATCCACTTAACAAATGTCTCAGTTAGCAACAGAAATGCTGGGCTTAGCTGTGGTGGTAAGTCGAAGACTAGCTGTATTCCGGGTTTGCGGTTTCGTTTTTCTCGAAATTTCTCACCAACGGCTGCCCCTTTTCTCTTTCAGGAGCCAGGCCAAAGTGGAGCCAAACAAACAGCTTGCCCAAACTTGACCTCCTGAGATTCCCTTCTGAAAAGGTAAATAACAGTCGAAGTTGGTTGTGAAAAAGACCACCGTTCTTGTTGTTCTAATGCAACCCGCCCAATCCTGAGTGCCTTCTGGATATGGGTCAGTGGTGGCGGCTTCCTACTGGTTCAGACCGGTCCGGTTGAACCGGTAGTGGCACCGCCATCTTGTTTTTAAACAATTTTAATTGCACTGCGCATGCAAGCCCATGCAGCGCGCATCAAGAACGTACATGGCGCACCCACGAGCGATCACCTGGTTAGAGAAGGAGGGAGACTTCATTTCCTAGTATTCTCCAGTCTGAACCTTGCTGAGAGGAATGCTGGGAATTGGAAAAAAAAAAAAAAAAAAAAAAAAAAAAATAAAATGGTCTCCTTCGGGTAGAGAGATTAGGAGAGAAGAGGTAGAGAGACTTCAATTTCCCAGAATTCTCCAGTCTGAACATTGCTTGAGAATTCTGGATTGAAAAAAAAAAAAAATAATGTCCTCAGGATAGAGTCTGCCACCCTTCATTTGCCCAGATATTCGCCTTCTGACCTGTCTGCGCAATATCATATGAAATATCACCCAAACCCAAAAACCCATACCCCCCCCCCCACCCCCCCACTACACACAACCCACCCAACTTCTCTCTCTCCAACCCCAACCCACAACCACCACCAACACTACTCCAATCCACCACCCCCCCCCCCCCAGGGCTGCTTGACTAAACCCTACAAGACTGATTATCCCCACAAAACCATGGGAGGGAGATGGTGACTCCTAGACACTCATGGATATGTAACGTGATTTAATGACAATATATAGTGTTACTGCCTTCCAAGATGAGGCCGCAAATCATGGTCAAACTAGTGTAGGAGAGCACTGTGTAAGCCTCCTTGACAGCTTGCCATACCTATACAGGGTGGGGGGAAGTGGAGATGTGGTGCGCCGGAACTATAGCTCAAGACAGCGGTGGCTATTCTGGGTAGAGCAGCCTGAGGGGCAGATAAGATGCCTGAGCTGAGATGGGTTCGGCTCACGGATTGCACGAGGAGAACATGTCTGGCAAGGTGGCAATGGGCAGCATCCTCACGCACTGCCAGCTGGCTTCTGCGGACCAGCGTTGGCAGTGCTGCGATGCACGAACAGCACGCGGGTGGAGAGGCATATACTCAGTCCCTGAGACGGAGCGCATGGCATGGCCGTGAAGTGACTCACTACGGATGGTGGATTGCTAGGAAATCAGGGGTGAAATTTCCGGTTCATGCCAGGTTTGTCCTAAACCCCTGTGGAGTTAGGGCGGGATGATTGTCATTGGTTTCTGTGACTAAACTGGTAGTAAAAACCAAAATGAGACTTCGATAGGACGCAGCCACAGAGTTGTAGCGGGCGAGCGTGCCGTCGATCAGAGGATTTTCCTGCACCACACTCTGCCCACTTATTTAAAGCATTTGTTTGTCTGCTACTTGCCCAAAACCGCCGCAGGAAATAAATACGCTATTAAAAAGTGTGAAAAAAAAGACAAAGTTGGCCACAGCTCCGCACAAGTCATGATGACTCCACGCCAACTCCCTCTCACCACCGTAGCCAACGCGGACCACAGAGTCTGGTGGCATGAGTATCAAATTAGAGATTTTCACCACTGGCTATGTAAACAGATGCTGATGTCAGATGAGTGGGTGGGCTGAGGCCAATCCCACCCCCCCTACCCCCCTCACACTATTCTACCCACACCCCAACCCCTCCCTCCAAACCCCCCCTAATCCCAATATTTCCAAACACAAAACCAAAGTCGTGTCTCAAGCTAAACAAAAAGACTCTGCCAGAAGACATGTAGTGCTTGGCAGCTTCGCACATCCCATGTAAACTCCCGATGGGGGCGTGCCACGCCTAGTGACAATAGACAGGCGTAGACTGTCTCTGTGCCTATATGAGACTACGACCACAAATGTAGCCTACTGATTAGCAAGAGAGCCACCAGCCAGTTACAGGTAGCAGTTACACCCTGCCAATCGACCGACATCGCTCTCTTCTAAATCGGTCACTCGCCACACATCGTCATCCTGGCCATCCGCTACCTCATTACAACCACGCATGAAACCACCCCCCCCAGTGTCTGGCACATCCCCGTAAGTCAGCATATGTCCTACAAAATAATTAGTTTTCTACTGCACGTTACTCCCTTTCCCCAAAGATTTCTGCAAACCGCCTCCTAACCTACAATTAAAACCGACACGCCACACGTCAAAGCTAAACCCCCAAGCAAAATCATTCACAGCCAGGCTAGGGTCACCGCAGTATATAATGAAGAGATGGAGGGTCACACTGAGTGTGCATGCTCCCATATACCACTCTGTCGAGTGCTACCCCGGCTCTCAGCGCTGAAATCCATACTCCACTCAGTCTTTTCGGGTCTCCAGAGCCGCGAGTTTGTAGACATGACTGCTATCCTCCCAAGCCCTGGGGTGTCGCCTCCGGCTATGCTCGAGTCTTTGTCGCCACACCACGTCTTGCCTTCCTATAAGACAACTATCTATATACTATATGTAATCTACTCCACAAGTCCTTTGTGAAGCCATACTCTTTCCGTCTGCTGCCTTACTCACCATACACTCCATCACACACCCTAACGCATCTCAGCAAGTCTGCCCCGTCAAGCACGCCAGTTGTTCTAAATTCTATATGTCCTCCACTACTATCCTCAACAACATCGCTCTCATCAATCGACACATACACACACATCTTCATTATCATCTCGTTATAAATCTCAAGCCGCAGAGTCCACACCCTCTCACCAATCTCTCTGCTCCTAATAACCCCCCATTCACTCCTCCACCTCATCAACTCTAGTCACCCAATAACACCACCGTGACTTCATCCTACAAATCGGGCATACACCACTCACACAGCTGTCACAACTTCTCACACCAATTACCAATACAATGTCACAAAGAAGCAAAATAATTTCCCCACTTGTATCTCCTGGCCTTAATATACACTAATTTTATATGACTTTACTTTTCTCCTGAAGATAAACCAATTTCATCAGACATAGCTAAAATTAAACTTTATTTAACGTAGAAAATATAACATGTAAAGTTGTCTACTTTAAATATTAAACGAAAATGTTCAGTGTTGGAAAATGATAAATAAGGGGACAGCAAGTTAACATAAAATTATGAATTAAAAATAACAGGGCTCCAAAGCAACAATGAATGACTGTGGATGCTAATAGATAAAAGAGCAGCAAGTTATACTAGAAAAAAACGTATCGTGTGAAAATGTTAAAGCAAAAATGTCTAAAATACGAATAAGGCTAAGTTACTCAGAGATCATTAACATGATGAGTAATAAGGAACATTTAAACTTTGAAAAGTTAACATAGCATGACACAGGAAAGAAATTAAAATCATAAGGCAAGTTCCAAGCTAGGACCTTTACCATTTCTACCAAACAGCACTACCCAAAATCTGGTACTCTCCTTTTCTTAATTCCTCAAGTTTTTGGAAATGCTAAAGTTTAAATAGAAATTGCTAGGAAACCGCTCCTTTCCAGACTTGGTACACAATTTTCGACCCTTGAAAAGGTCAAACTTTTTTTATTAAGTTTGATAATAATAATTATTATTGCTAGCCAATTACTACTTTGTCTCTTATTTATTACTTCAGAGAGTTGTTTTGAGTATTACTAGCAATGCAGCTATTATAACAAATGATACCGAAACGTTATATATTTTAATAGTAAATTCTGTTTTGCAAATACTATGCTTCATATATTCAAATTTTGCATTATTTGTGCACAAATGAGAGTATCAATAAACTTTGGGAATCCCACATTTTCAGAAGTAAAAAAAAAGATTGGGCAAAATAATTCAAATTCGAAATACTGAAAACAGCTATTTCAAGTGTTTTGAGCATAATAAACAAATATACATGTTGCAGGGAAGAATACAAAGTACACCTTTGCTCCATATTTGGTGCTCAGTATTAACTTATGTGTTCAATTGGAATTTTATTTTGTGTCTTTATTTTTAAATACCAGCATAGCCAGGACAATGATAATAGATAGCTATGTCCCTGCTGCAATTAGTTTGAACTGGGTGGAGAGACATATGGAGGGCAAAAAATTGTTTCAAAACTCAGGTACACCCCTTATCTTTTCCAGTCTCACTGTAAGTATCTTTTCATATGCTTTAGGTTTATTCCAAAACAGAAAAGTGAGCAAATAGAAGAAATATTTTTTTCTGATAGCAGGAGACAGGGGCTAGATCGGGAGGGGAGGTTGCTCCCGGTTTGGCACGGATTGGGCAAACTGGTAGTAGCACCAGCGGGAGGCTCTGCCCACCCGCCCGGATGGTTCTGTGCATGCACAGAAGTGTTGCGCACACATGTGAGCATGCACATTTACACAAGCAAACTGGTAGTAAACAAAATTGAAACCACCACTGGGCTAGATCTGCATCTCACCATTCAGATCATCAGGCCCACAACAATAAATGTTCTAATATTGACCATTTCCACAGTCCATAATTTTGCTTACTCTGTACCTTTGGTTTTTCCTGTCTGTGTAAAACCTTGATTTTCTCCACATCAGATTTCATGTTGTTGTATAGGGCCCATTGTTCAAGCCTGTCAAGATCTTTTTAGGTTCTGAGCTCATCTTCTGGGGTGTTGGCAGTTTAGTGTCATCTGCAAATTTGTTGAGTCCCCCTTCTATTCCCTCATCTAAATAATTTATGAAGTCATTGAAGAGTACTGGCCCTAAGACAGAACCTTGTGGCACCTCACTGCTTCCTTCCTTCCATGTAGATGCGAGTCTTAGTAGGACCATTAATTAAGTCTCAAGTAGTAGTTAATTACCTAGTATCATTAGTTGAAAAAGAAGTAGAAAAGTACCCCCCCCGCATCTAACACTTATTAGACCAACAGAGTTTCCCCCCCCACCGCTCCCCCACTCCCTATCATCACGCTCATATATGAGACTCAGTCCTTCTCTGTATTGACAAACTTATTATTATTACTACTGTTTCACTTGTTATAACGGGTTCTATATGTCCCAACCCCCCTTCTCTCGCCATCCCAACTGACTCGTCCTCGACTTCTCCCAAAATCCCTACATCCACCCCAAACCACCTTCACATCAATCCAATCAGACTAACATTATAAGCGCACCTATTCCCTCAAAGGATCCTCTGCTCTTTTCCTCCCAAGCAAATCAATATATAAAAGTCATATTCAGATCAACTCTTACATCATTCATCCCCACACCCCTTCACTTGTGCTTCTGTATATTTCTTGACCCAACCGCCGACCAAACCTTCAACGAAAATCCCAGTAACAGCGCCAGTAACCATTGATTGCATGGTACCAAACTCCAAACATCATCATCCAAGCACCATGTTTACACCCAATACCACCACAAAATAGAACAAATATAAACCAACCTATAACCACCATTATAAAACACTACCCTAAAATTAAAAAAAATATGCCAGGAGTAATGTAGTGGCCCATGGGCCCCATTAAGTGACCTACCCTATTTGTTGATGTTTCTTCAAACTCTTTCGTTGTTCATCAAACCAATGTGCCTTTTTACTAAATTGCCTTATTTACAATCTGAAACATTCTTCTTCTCCCTTTCACCCAATCATTACCCACATAATTTTTTTCTGACCAACCCCTCTTTCTTTCCCCACCCCTCTCCCTCCCCCCACACATTTCTCCTCCACCATTTCTACATATAACTATTCCTTCCCCTTCTCTACCAAATATCTTCTTAACTTTATCCTTCATACTTTTTCTATTTTCCCTCCCCCGACACCACAATCCATCACATTAACTTTAAACAATCACTCTCCATTTTTTCAATTCCACATCCTCCACCACTTACACAAACCCCCCCATACCAACATTTGAACAACATAACCAAATTCATTCCTTAGTCGTATCCACGACCCCTAATATTTTTATATCCTACCTTATCCACACCCCATCACCCACACTCCACCCCCCCATATATCCTCCCAATCCCCCAAATCAAGACCTCAAACCACACAATCAATCAACACAGCATATCACTATACAGTCCCCTCTAATTCAACAAAATATCACCCCCATCTCCCAACCAAAATCCCCCCCAACACAGACAAAAAAAACCATGAACCTCCCCCCCACAACCATCAATTAAAACAACATTCTCTACATACCCCACCCAAAACACTTTTATCCCCTCCTCTAACTATAACAAATCAATCCATCGACCACAACCCCACCCATCCCAACCAATTCCTCCCCCCATCCACCCATCACATTACAACACTACCTCAAACAAAAAACCCCCCACCTCCCCAACATCCACCATACACCACTCTAATCACACACAACTCCCCATCCACCCAAAACAACAACCCCTTCAACCAATCCACCCCCCCCAACCCCACCCCCCCACCACCCTCACCCCCCCACCCCCCCCCAACCAACCCCCCCCCCCACACCCCCCCACCACCAACCCACCCCCCCACCCCACCCCCCCCCACCCAACCCCCCACACCCCACCCCCACCCACCCACCACCCACCCCCCCACCCCCCCCCCCACCCACCCCATCCACCCACACCCCCCCACCACCCCAACCCACCACCCCCCCCACCCCCACCCCCCCCACCCCCCCACCCCACACCCCCCCCACCCCCCCCCCCCCCCCCACCCCCACCCCCCCCCCCACCACCCCCCACCCCCCCACCCACACAACCCCCCCCCCCAACCCCCCCCAACCCCCCCCCACCTACCACCCCCACCCCACAAACCCCACCCCCCCCCAACCCCCCACCAAACCCCCCCACCCCCCCCCCACAACACCCAACCCCAACCACACCCCCCCAACCACCCCCCACCAACCCCCCCCCCCACCCCCCCACCCCCCACCCCACCACCCCCCACCCACCCACCCCACCCACCCCCACCACCCCCCCACCAACCCACCCACCCCACCCCACCCCCACCCCCAACCCCACCCCACCCCCCCAACCCCCCCCCCCCCCACCAACCCCACCCCCCACCCACCCCACCCCACACCCCCCCCCCCCCCACCCACACCCACCCCCCCAACCCCCAACCACACACCCCACCCCCCCCCCACCCACCCACACAACCACCCCACCACCCCCCCCCCAACCCCCACCACCCCCACCCACCCCCCACCCCAACCACAACCCCCCCACCCACCCAAACCACCCCCCCCCCCCACCCACCACCCCCCCCACCCACCAACCACACCCACCACCAACCCCCCACACCCCACACCCACCCAACCCCCCACCAACCCCCACCCAACCCAACCAACCCCCCCACCCCCACCCCCCCACCCCCCACCACCCCCCCCACCACCCCCCACACCAACCCCACACCCCCCCCCACCCCCCCCCCCCCCCACCCCAACCCCACCCCACCCACACCACCCCCCCAACCCCCCCCAACCCCCCCCCCACCCACCCCAACACCCCCCACCCCAAACCCACACCACTACCCAACCCCCACACCCCACCCCCACCACCACCCACCCCCCCCCCCCCACACACACCCCCCCCCACCCCCACCCCACACCCCACCACCCAACCCAACCACACCACCCCCCAACCCACCCCCCCCCAACCCCCACCACCCCCCCAACCCCCCCCACCCCACACCCCCCCACCCACCCCCCCCCCACCCACAACCCCCACCCCCACCCCCACACCCCCCCACACCCACCCCACCACCACCCACCCCCACCCACACCCCCCCCCACCCCCCACCCCCACACCCCCCCACCACCCCACCCCCACCCCCCCCCCCCCCCCCACCCAACCCCCCCCCCACCCCCCCCACCACCCCACCCCCCCCCCCCACCCCCACACCCCCCCCCCCCCCACCCCCACCCCCCACCACCCCCCCCCCCCCCCCCCCACCCCCCCACCCACCCCCCCACCCCCCCCCCCCCCCCACCCCCCCCCCCCCCCCCCCCCACCCCCCCCCCCCCCCCCCCCCACCCCCCCCCCCCCCCCCCCCCCCCCCCCCCCCCCCCCCCCCCCCCCCCCCCCACCCCCCCCCCCCCCCCCCCCCCCCCCCCCCCCCCCCCCCCCCCCCCCCCCCCCCCCCCCCCCCCCCCCCCCCCCCCCCACCCCCCCCCCCCCCCCCCCCCCCCCCCCCCCCCCCCCCCCCCCCCCCCCCCCCCCCCCCCCCCCCCCCCCCCCCCCCCCCCCCCCCCCCCCCCACCCCCCCCCCCCCCCCCCCCCCCCCCCCCCCCCCCCCCCCCCCCCCCCCCCCCCCCCCCCACCCCCCCCCCCCCCCCCCCCCCCCCCCCCCCCCCCCCCCCCCCCACCCCCCCCCCCCCCCCCCCCCCCCCCCCCCCCCCCCCCCCCCCCCCCCCCCCCCCCCCCCCCCCCCCCCCCCCCCCCCCCCCCCCCCCCCCCCCCCCCCCCCCCCCCCCCCCCCCCCCCCCCCCCCCCCCCCCCCCCCCCCCCCCCCCCCCCCCCCCCCCCCCCCCCCCCCCCCCCCCCCCCCCCCCCCCCCCCCCCCCCCCCCCCCCCCCCCCCCC
>JAKRSK010005783.1:0-13178 GCA_029891615.1 Natrix natrix natrix
AGAAGCTGGGACAAGTAACGGGAGCTCACTCCATTACGCGGCACTAGGGATTTGAGCTGCTGAATTGCCAACCTTTCTGATTGACAAGCTCAGCGTCTTAGCCACTGAGCCACCGCGTCCCTCATAATGGTAATTATTGCCACCTAAATAATATGATACTCATTGCCATTTGTGAATTACAGGAGGAAGCCGCACACACAAAACCTTCTTAGAAGGCTTTTGAGCAGATGGAGAGGCCACCAATAAGCAACCACAACATTCACATACATTTCTAGCCATAAATATGTGCGCACTCAGAACTCCAGCTGTAGCATAAAGCGTTTGGCGCTATGACTGCATTCCAAAAGGGAGCTGCTAGGTCAGCTGTAAGGGCCAGAGGTAGACCAGTTGCCAGAAGAATCAAAATCCAGAGCTCAACGGAACTGAATTTGTGTCCAGGAAAACAAACATGGCCATGTTTCGCTTTTTGGAAGGAGACGAAGGGATGAAAAGAAGGGAAGTTAAGGAGATGGGATGTGTGGGGCACAAGGGAAGCCACAATAGCATGGAAGGATCCCTCTTGAGGTTGCAAAAGCCGGCATAGTAAGACTTGCAAAGAGCACAATCAATTACGCTAAGCTAAACAGCAATGTTGGGAGTAAAACAAAGGGAAGGGGGAGGGAAGGGGTGGGAACAACTAACTTTTAACTTCTTTTGTCTCTTGTCGAGGCCTCCCTCCCCTCGCTGGAGCCTGGCTATTCAGAGCCAAATTATGTTGAGCAAACAGAATGAAGAGGCTGGTGCTGGAGAAGAAAACAAGGAGCGAAAGAGGTTGCCTTCATCCCGGCACGTCAGCAAAATTGCTGCCCAACCTCGTCAAGCTTGGGCCGCTGATGGCTGCCACGGGGAGCCGGACCTACCTCCTCTCTCCATTGCTCTCCACAAAGGCTGGGGATTTCAGCGTCTCTGGGAAGGGCCCGTTTTGGAATTTCACAGTCCAGGCTTCGCCTTTTGTTTATCCTGTCAGAACAAACATCCCCGGGTTTTTGGCTTGGTCAAAATGGAGGGTCAAAGGAAAACAAGGAGATTAAGGCCTTCTCCCCACCCTCCTCCAGCCATCTCTGGGATGCTGAGGTCAGCTTTAGAGTAATACGTGTGCAAATTAAAATAAAGATAGGGCTCACTTATCCCCTTAAGGAACAATGTTGCCTTTGTTCTCAAGATGTTGAGACTTTGGAAAAAGTTCAGAGAAGAGCAACTCATATGAGGAAAGGCCTGGAGACTAAACCTTATGAAGAACGGCTGCAGATTTTGGGTCTGGCTAGTCTAAAGAAAAGAAGAATTAGGGGTGACATGATAGCACAATATTCCAGTATTTGAGGGGCTGCCACAAAGAACAAATTATTCTCCAAAGCACGGAGGGCAGGATAAGAAACAATGGATGGAAACTGATCAAAGAGAGAAGCAACCTGGGATTCAGGAGAAACTTCCTAACAGTGAGGACAATTAACCAGTGGAACAGCTTGCCACCAGAAATCGTGGGTGCTCCATCACTCGAGGCTTTTAAGAAGAGACTGGACAGACATTTGTCTAAGATGGTAAAGCCAGAAAGGTTGGGGACCCCGATCTACATGGCTGGGAGGCTGGAGATCTTGAGTCACCACCTCCCCCAAATGAGCTCAGAAGATCAGAAGGCCTGTTGACGGTTCCATCACCAAGAAAATTTGACCTCAGGGACCCATAATTTGGCCTCCCCACTGGTGTTCTCCCCGTGGTGGGACTTCTTGCCCTGCACATCCAAACTACTTCCTTGCCCCTTTTGAATTTTTGCATTAGGCAGAAAAATAATAATAAAATCATGGATTTGATGATGAGTACTATTTGTATATTATTTAAAAAATGAATGCTACGCTTTAAATATAGAGTAAGAGTTAAACGTAAATTTCACCTAGATTGGTTATAAAAGAAGTTTGAAGCCATTTTTTGAGTAACTTTGTTTTTTCTGTATTTTTATTTTATTTTATTGCGCTTCTTTCTGTAATGTCTCTTTCTTTCTATGCACACAGATACAAAGACACACAGACAGAGGTACAGAGAGTGAATGAGAAACAGAGAGAGAGAGAAAAAAGAGAAAGAGAGAGAGAAGAGAAAAACAGAGAGAGAAACAGAGAGAAAGAAAAAGAGAGAGAGAAAAAAACAGAGAGAGAAACAGAGAGAGAGAGAGAAAGAGAGACAGAGAAAGAGAAAGAAAGAGAGACAGAGAGAGAGAGAGAAAGGGAATGAGAGAAACAGAGAGAGAGAGAGAAAGAGAGAGAGCTTCTCCATTGACTTTGCTTGTCAGGAAGTCACAAAAAGGTGATTACGTCCCTGCAACCGTCATAAATATGAGTCAGTTGTCAAGTATCTGAATTTTGATCACTTGATGTTGTAAGTGTGAAAAACAGTCATAAGTCACCTTTTTCAGTGCGCTGTAACTTTGAACGGCCACTCAAACAAACAGTTGTAAGTCGAGAACTACCCATAGAGAAGACAAGATGTTTTTCTTATCGGTGGGGGAAGGGGGATGGGCTAAATCCCACAGTTTACGCATATGCGTGGTTGGGAAGTTGCAAGGTTTGCCTCTCAAGGGCAACGGACCAGGGCTCTGTTATCTATTTACATTTCCCATATGGAACATATATATTGTAATTTCAGGCAACGATCCAAACTATGAATCTACATGATATTATAAAAGGACCTGCAGCTGCTAGTTGGAGAGAGGAAGAAGAAAGTCCAGATTAGGGGTTTGCCTCTTACTTATCCACTAGGTAAAGGCAAAGGTTCTCCTCACACATATGTGCTAGTCGTTCCGGACTCTAGGGGGCGGTGCTCATCTCTGTTTCAAAGCCGAAGAGCCAGCACTGTCTGAAGATGTCTCCGTGGTCATGTGACCGGCATAACTAACATGGAATGCGGTTACCTTCCCACCAAAGGTGGTCCCTATTTTTCTACTTGCATTTTTATGCGCTTTCGAACTGCTAGGTTGGCAGAAGCTGGGACAAGTAATGGGAGCTCACTCCGTTAAGCGTTAAGCGGCGCTAGGGATTCAAGCCGCAGAACAACTGACCTTTCTGATAAACAAGCTCAGCGTCTTAGTCACTGAGCCACCGGGTCCCTAGGTTATCTACTAAGGTCACCTTTGTACCTCTAGATAAAAGAATAGAACTGCTCATGATGTTCTCACGTAAGTTCAAAGGGAATTAGGTAGAATCAGTTGCTGTTAAGGTTGGTTGGCTCCGATTACTACTAGGTAGGTATCAGGTAGGAAAGGCTTCCTGCGTTTCTCTTGGGGGGGGGTCCGCAGGAAATTGGGAAAACTTTCACACCTTCCTGAAGGACCTCAGGAAAAGAATGTAAACGGAAAGGGAGAAATGCTATCTTCCCTTTCCCCCTGTCCTAATCACGCAGTCACACGCAGAGTGTGTTGGGAGAGGGGTAGGAAAGAGGCAACTTACACGAAGAGGCTCCTCACGGGTTCTGCCCTAATCCTTTATTTATTTATTTGTCAGTCGTTTACAAGATAATAGGTATAAGAATAAACATGAGTATGAATGAAATGGATTATGAGTAAATGGAGAGAGTGGAACAGGGACGGTAGGCCCGCTGGAGGGGCTATGCATGCCCCCTTACAGACCTCTTAGGAATGGGGTGAGGTCAACAGTAGACAGTTTGAGGTTGAAGCTCTGGGGGTTTGAAGCTGTAACAACAAAGTCAGGTAGTGCATTCCTGGCGTTGACCACTCTGTTGCTGAAGTCATATTTTCTGCAATCGAATTTGGAGCAGTTTACTTTGAGTTTGTATCTGTTGTGTGCTCTTGTATTATTGTGGTTGAAGATGAATTAGTCATTAGGCAGTGTAGTTCTAGGTTGTCCAAGCCCAACATTTCAAGCCTGGGGGTGTTGGGTATTCTGTTGTGAGCAGAGGAGTATAGTACTCTTCTCGTGAAATACCTCTGGACTTGCTCACTTGCATTAATGTCTTAAATTAATTAACTGTATTAATTAATTGTATTAATTGTCTGGGGGAAGGGGACAAGGTCTGAAAAATGGTTGATTTACCCCAGGGGTGAAGTCCAGCAGGTTCTGGAGAACTGGTAGTGGAAATTTTGAGTAGTTCAGAGAACTGGCAAATGCCACCTCTGGCTGGCCCCTGAGTGGGGAGGGAATGGGGATTTTGCAGTATCCTTCTCCTGCCCACCAAGCCATACCCCCAGAACCGGTAGTAAAAAATATTGGAATTTCATCACTGATTTACCCTTGAAAAGAGCGAGGCAGTTTAGGGAAGAGACTCCCCAGAACGTAGAGGAGAAACGTGGAGCAAGATTTGCAGAGAAACTTGAGTGTGCAAATCTGTTCGTTGCAAAAAAAAAAAAAAAAAAAACCACCAAAAAAACCCAACAACGCATAAACAGAGCCCACCATAATTGATGCCAGACCTTCCACCGAGCGAGACAAAAGACTCCAGCTCGCCTTGGGGACTTGTCTGCAGAGCAGGTCCTCCCTCCCTAACCCAACCGCCTGCCTTCACTTCCATCTCCGACACCCGCCCGTCCCTCTCTCCCTCCTCTGCAAATTAAGCAAGTCCATAAAAATTAATCAATGATGTCGAGAAGGGGAGGGGGAAAGGCGGACGGGGGGGGAGGGAGGGCAAGGGCTCTGGATTCAAGGCTAGCCCCTCCAAGTAAGAAAACACCTTCCTGGCTGCAGACTCCCGTCAAAACAGAAGAGAGTCCTAAATTAACAACGTGTTTAGAGGCAGGCTCAGATGGGCTTAGTTTCCCTTACTGGGATGGGAGGGAGGGAACATATCTCAATGTCAGAGAATAAAATCAGTTCCAGGAGGGGAGAGGGCTGGTCGAAGACCCACCACCCAATAAACGGCAGAAACTGTAATGAGCAGCCACACAAAAAAAGAAACGGCTGCAACCCGTCAGCTCCTTCGCGCCTCCCCGCATTTAGGCTGGGACTCTCACACTTCCACTCCTTCCTGTAAGGCAGGGGTGTCAAACTCAAGGCCCCGGGGGCTGGATCCGGCCCACAGGGTGCTTAAATCTGGATGCGCAAAACTGGCTAAGGTGACTGAAAGGGAACGGGAAGTAAAATGGCTGAGATTAAATGAGATTTGGATTTTGGATTTTGAGTTTAAACCCACTCCTGCTCCTTTTCTCTCCAGTCTCCATGTGGCTTGACACAGAGGCCTTCTGGCTCCTTCAAATGAAGTTGCAAATGGAGGCATCTTCTCCTGCCCCCCCCCTTTTCGAAGTGCATGCCCATCAGATCACAGCCCACTAAGATTTATGCCTGTTCTTGCATTCCCTCTCCTCCAAAGATGACTTCCTATAAGGACCACGGGTGACATGATAGTGGTCTTCCAATATTTGAAGGGCTGCCACAGAGAGGAAGGGGTCAAGCTATTTTCCAAGGCACCCAAAGGCCAGAGAAGGAATCATGGATGGAAAGTGATCAAGGAGAGATTCGACCTGGAAATAAGGAGGAATGTTCTGACAGTGAGAACAATCAACCAGTGGAACAGAAGTTGCCTTCAAAAGTTGTGGGAACTTCATCACTGGAAGCTTTCAAGAAGAGACTGGACTGCCATTTGTTAGAAATAGTGTATGGTCTCCTACATCATGTCTGACTGTAGGTAACCTACAAGTTCCCTTTGAAGTCTTCTATTCTATTCTATTCTATTCTATTCTATTCTATTCTATTCTATTCTATTCTATTCTATTCTATTCTACGCTACTCTAAACTACTCCACACCACTCTATTCTATCCTCTTTTATTGTATTCCACTCTACTCTACTTTACTCTACTCTACTTTCTATTCTATTCTATTCTATTCTATTCTATCCTATCCTCTTCTATTGCATTCTACTCTATTCTACTATTCTATTCTATCCTATCCTCTTCTATTGTACTCTACTCTACTCTATTCTGTCCTATTCTATTCTACTCTACTCTACCTCTATTCTATTCTATTCTATTCTATTCTACTCTACTCTACTTCTATTCTATTCTACTCTACTCTACTCTACTCTACTCTTTTCTTCTCTACTCTACTCTACTCTACTCTATTCTATGATGGTAATGGAGATAGACTTCATCTCGGTCCAATCATGCGGGGGGGGGGGGCGTTGCTGTAAATCCTCAGCGAGGCAGTTGGGTGAGGATCGGGTGGCTGAAGGAATGGCAGGGAACAGGAAGAAATTACAAGGGCATCTGGAAAGGATTCATTCCAATCTTCCTTTAATCCACCCCGGGTTTTTGAAACATTAACTGTTACCCCTGCCATCCCAACTCCGGCATCTCAAAGACTAGAGCATGTGTGTCCAACATGAATGTCTCATCATGAAGCGTCCCTCTGTAACTCTGTTACTGGGGCGCAACCTCAGTAACTTTTAAGACCTATGGACTTCAACACCCAGAATTCCTCAGCCACCCTGGCTGGCTGGGGGATTCTGGAAGTTGAAGTCCACAGGTCTTAAAGTTACTGAGGTTGGACACACACACACACACACACACACAGCCCTTGGACTATAAGCAGTGTTTCTCAAACTTGGCGACTTTAAGTCCTGTGGACTTCAACTCCCAGAATTCCCCAGCCAGGGATTCTGGGAGTTGAAGTCCGCAGGACTTAAAGTCGCCAAGTTTGAGAAACACTGGACTATAGGAATGGTGTACATTCACATCCCATCTTTGGAAATTCCACCTGGCGCGTTTATTGCAGGGCTAAAATTGCTAGATCCGAGGATCCGAGATTTGATCCGATACAGCTTTTCTGAAGATGAAATTTGTCAGTTAAAGAGCTCAGGTTTAAAACCAGCTTCGTTCTTACCAAGGAAGGGATCCATTTCGAAGCTTAAAAACTGTTTACTGTCAAACCTCAACTCGCGCCATTTGGTAACCAGGTTGTGGGGGGGGGGGGGGGAATACGCAAGCACCACGAATCTTATTAGACTGAAAACACTTTTTTGGGGAACGCTGGGAATTAGACCTCGTGGTCAGAAGGTTGATCCCAAGTAGTTTCAATTGCAAAATTCCAAACACTTCTTCATTCTAAAATTTAAAAAGGGATGTTACTTACATGTATTCGATTTGGGAATAGATCTATGCCAGTTCAATTATGAAATCAACAGTTTTATTAATCCTAATCATTGCCCAAATAAGCCAAAAGTGATTTTTTGGGGGGAGGATTGGAAGGGTTCTTTCTCCTCAACAGCATTTTATAGGAATGTAGCTTTAAATAGTAATGAACCCAAAATAACTAAAGTCATTTTATTGGGGGGGGGGGATCAGTTTATTATATTTTCATGTAAAATACCTTTTTCAGAGATGCAGGAAAAGGGAATATCTCAATTTGCATTAGGATTCAGGAAGCAAACGGCTGTTTTGAAGAATATCAATACTGTACCCATACATATTTCTTCTCCGCTTCCCTCTCTTTCCCTCTCTCCTACTCCTCTCCTCTCGTCCATTTCCCCCCTCTCTTTCCTCTTCTCTACTTCCCTCTTCTTACTTCTCCTTCCTTCTGCTCTCCCCTGGACTTTAACCCTAACACTAACCCATACGCATTTCTCTACTACAATAGAGATTACATATCTTCCTCAAATTAGAGGCGTTGATTTGGAGGAGGATCCACATTTTACGGGGCGGGGGAGGGAACCAGGATTTTGGCGCGGGGGGGGGGGGAATACCCAGACAACCAGCCAATGTCTGAAACCGTGTGAGGTTGTTTCCATAAACTGTTACGGCAGTTCACTTATCTGAACGGATCAAAATGTGCGAATAATGATCGCTCAAAGAATAGATGCGTATATCACCTTCATCGTGATGGTATCCTAACTCGAATGTTCAGACGTAGTTTGTCATTAAATCGACCCGACACCGAACGTATCAAGAATCGATAAAAGATCCGCTTTATTCTTGAGCGAGTTTGGAGAGTCGAGTGTGGCTTCTCGGTTAGAGAGTCATCAAGTTTGATATTATAGGATCGCGCGCATTTCTACAAAGGCTCTTCTGAGAGTCTGGGCTACTTTTAAACTCCGATCCATCTGCCCGGCTCCCCAGAAAAAAATGTTATTTGTTTCCTAGTATGATTTGATAGCTTATTAGTAACCTCAACTATCACTAAGTGCTGGAGTCACTAAGTGCTAAGTCTTTTTATTCGTGTTGAATGTATTTTATTCTCTTATGTATACTGAGAGTATATGCACCAAAGACAAATTCCTTGTATGTCCAATCAAACTTGGTCAATAAAGAATTCCTATTCTATTCTATTCTATTCTATTCTATTCTATTCTATTCTATTCTATTCTATTCTGTTCTGTTCTATTCTATTCTATCCCAATTCAAATTCCAATTCCAATTTCAATCCGCTCCATTCCGTTCCATTATGTTCCATTCCATTTCTTCCATTCCATTCCATTCTCCTCCATTCCATTCCATTCTATTCTATTCTATTCTATTCCAATTCCAATTCAAATTCCAATTTCAATCCGCTCCATTCCGTTCCATTCCATTCCATTCCAATTCCAATTCCGATTCTAATTCCAGGATGGAGAGGGAAGGGAAGGGAAAGGCTGCAAAAAAAAAAAAAGGGGGGGGATCCTTGAAAAACCTCGGCCTGCCTCCCCTTCTCCTGCCAGCCACGGGGGTGGGGCGTGGTTGCCCCATCCCCCAGTGGGTCCATTTGCCCTTCCCTGGAGTTTCTTGCATAGCTTTTTCCAGCCAGGATAAAATGGGCACCCAGCGGCGCCCGTGGGGAGAAGGGAGGGCAGGGATTTTGTTTAAGGTCCACCCGCTGGGGCGCCCCTCCCTCCAGCAAATGGCCAGGCGACGCTTGGATGCTGGGAAGAAGACGCGCAGGACTCTCCCGCCCCCGGCACATCTGGTGCGAATATTCCCTGCTTTCTATCAACTTCCAGTTCCCCAGATAAGGGAGGAAAAATATACAGCCAGGCTGGCGAGGAGAAAGGGGAGAGAAGGCCATTCGCCTCTTGTTCCTCAGGTCCACAGACGGGTCTCCCTCCCTCCCCTCTCCCTCCCCCCTCCCCATCCCAGCTCATCTCCAATCTTCCAAACAGGATGCCTATGGAGATTCTCAAGTCATGCAGGTCAGGGTTGTTCTAAAGGTGCTTTTCCCCCCAAGAGGCATTGAAAATCTTTTGCTTCTCTCATCCTTTCTTCAGCAGAGCTTTGAAGAGGTTTTGCTTGAATAGAATAGGATAAAATAGAATGTAGAATATAGAATAGAATAGAACAGAATATAGAATAGAATTTAGAATTTGGAATTTAGAATATAGAATATAGAAAAGAAAAGAAAAGAAAAGAAAAGAACAATATAGAATATAGAAGGGAAGAGAATATAGAATAGAAGAATAGAATAGAACAGAATATAGAATAGAATAGAATAGAATAGAATAGAATAGAATAGAATATAGAATATAGAACAGAACAGAACAGAAAAGAACAATATAGAATATGGAAGAGAATATAGAATAGAAGAATAGAATAGAGTCCCTTTTGGGAGAGGGGGCGGTCTATAAGCACAAATAAAAGTAAAGTAAAGTAAAGTAAAGTAGAATAGAATAGAACAGAATAGAATAGAACAGAATATAGAATAGAATAGAATATAGAACAGAACAGAACAGAAAAGAACAATATAGAATATGGAAGAGAATATAGAATAGAAGAATAGAATAGAGTAGAATATAGAATATAGAAGAGAATATAGAATAGAATAGAATTCTTTATTGGCCCAGTGTGATTGGACACACAAGGAATTTGTCGTTGGTTCAGATGCTCTCCGTGTACATAAAGAAAAATAAAACAGAATACATTCATCAAGAATCATAAGATACAACACTTAGTTGAAGAGGTTTCTTCAGCTCTGCTGTGGAATGGATGAGAAGAACGTCTTCAAAGAAAAATCCCAGAAAGTCCAGGGGCCTCTTAAAAAACAAAAAAGCCCCTTTGGGACTTCCAAACAGGAGTCGGTGGGGGGCGTGGGCGTGTCTTGCGCTTCCCCGAAAAGCCCTGCACTTCCTTTTAAAAGCGGGGCGCAAGAAGACCCCACACCAACCATCTCCCCCAATTTATCTTTCACCCCGACAGCCGCAGAAAGGGGGCGTCCTCAAAGGGACGAACGACTCCTCCTGTCCTAATTCTGAGGACCCAGATGGTTGGGGGCACTAGGCTGACTCTGTAAACCGCTTAGCGAGGCCTGTATAAACACTGTGGAGTGGTATATAAGTCTAAGTGCCATTGCTAATTTTCCTAATTTCAGCATCAGGACCCCCACACATTTCCAACGCGTCGGGTCCTGATTAGGAACCACCAAGAGACGCCAAACGGCTTTCCAATTTCCCCGCCTCCCCCCCCCCCCAAACCTCTTGATTCGGATTTATGGGGAACCGGGAAGCTAGTCTGGATCAGCTTGCGCTATTCTGCATCCCTTACACCAGGGGTGTCCAAACTTGAGAACTTTAAGACTTGTGGACTTCAATTCCCAGAATTCCCCAGCCAGCATGGCTGGCTGGGGAATTCTGGGAGTTGAAGTCCACAAGTCTTAAAGTTCCCAAGTTTGGACACCCCTGCCTTACACGCTCTTCTCCTGGATCTGCACGGCGCTGATCTCGCTTGGTTGCCTTAGCTTAGTGGATCGCCGCCAAGGCGTTACTCCAATCCGAGGATCCAGTTGCAACCAGGAGATGCTTTTCTTTCCAGTTTTTCTGCCTCCCGTCCCGTTTTCCTCTCGCCTCCTTATCCTGCTTATCTTCCCCGCTCTGGTTTCCAGAGCAGGAGGGAATTTCCATCTGGCTCTGAGAAAGAGATCCGGGAACAAAACTCTTCTTTATCTCTCTCCCTCTCTCCCCTCTTTCCCCCCAAAGGCAGGGGGCTTAACCTGGGCCCGAGCTTAGTGCCAGGGATGGGCAGGTCGGAGGCACTCACTGATCTCGAGCGGGACCAAGAGGAGCTGCGCGCCGGGCGCTTTTCGGAGGAAGCCGAGGAGAAAACTCCAGAGTGGTTAGGGGTTAGCTCCCGAATGCTAATCCTGCCTGGGTCTCCCCAGGGGTAAGGAGCCTCGAGGCGGACTCTCCAGGGCGCCCGAAGGAGGAGGGCAAGGTTAATGCCCGAGGGGCTTTCTGACCGTGAACGCGATCCTCTGGTTGGCCAGCCACGTTTTTCCAACTTCGCCGCTAACAAGTCCTAGCGGGCTGGTCGAATTGGGTTGCAAGAGAACTAACCTCCCTTCCTTCCCTCCCTCCCTCCCTTCCCCAAGGTAAGCGGCCCGAGCCACACATAGCGTGATGGTTGAATCTACCTACCTACCTACCTACCTACCTACCTACCTTCCTTCCTTCCTTCCTTCCTTCCTTCCTTCCTTCCTTCCTTCCTTCCTTCCTTCCTTCCTTCCCCCCACCAAGGTAAGTGGGCTCAGCCACACAAGTCATAGCGGGATGGTCGAATCGAGATGCTACAATTCCTTCCTTCCTTCCTTCCTCCCTCCCCCAAAATAAGCGATCCGAGCCACACATAGCGTGATGGTCGAATCTTCCTTCCTTCCTTCCTTCCTTCCTTCCTTCCTTCCTTCCTTCCTTCCTTCCTTCCTTCCTTCCTTCCTCCCTCCCTCCCTCCCTCCCTTCCTTCCTTCCCAAAGGTAAGTGGGCTGAGCCACACAAGTCATAGCGGGATGGTCGAATCGAGATGCTACAATTTCCTCCCTTCCTCCCTCCCTCCCCCAAAATAAGCGATCCGAGCCACACATAGCGTGATGGTCGAATCTTCCTTCCTTCCTTCCTTCCTTCCTTCCTTCCTTCCTTCCTTCCTTCCTCCCTCCCTCCCTCCCTCCCTCCTTCCTCCCTCCCTCCCTCCCTTCCTTCCCAAAGGTAAGTGGGCTGAGCCACACAAGTCATAGCGGGATGGTCGAATCGAGATGCAACAGTTCCTTCCTTCCTTCCTCCCTCCCTCCCTCCCTTCGTCCTCCCTCCCTCCCTCTCTCTCTTCGTTCCTTCCTTTCCTTCCTTCCCCAAGGAAAGCGGCCCGAGCCCGCTTGCTTTCTTGCGGCGCTGCCTCGCAAGGCTGCGCTTTGCGTCTAAACTCTAAACCCTACGGTATCCTGTCCGCCGGTCAAACAAGGGGGCTGCTGTTCCCGAGCGCGCCCTCCTCCTCCTCCTCCTCCTGCAGAAACAGATGGAAGCAATAGCGAAGGCAGCGCTGAAGCTGCGGGAGGGGAAAGGGGGAGCCAAGGGCCGCGGGCAGTGGGAGTCCAGAAAGAAGTGGGGGGGGGGGGGGGGAGTGGAGATCTCTGCGGCTGGGCAGCGCCACAACCACGCGCGGGGTGTCCCCCTTTTACCCCCAACGTCAGGGATCCTGCATCCTGCACACTCTGGGGATGGGATGCCCGGCGGGTTTGGGGTAAGGATGCCCGCGGAGAGCATCCAGGATGGGGGGGGGGGGATTTGCCAAAGACGCCGACAGGGCAGAAAGCTTCCCCGCGAAGGAACCTAAGCATCCCCCCCTCTTCCTCCACTGATACGGCGCGGTGGGGAGGAAGGATAGGGAGGGGGGGGCTGGGATATGGACCCGCGCTGCGGTCTTTCGGTTTCTTCTCTCGCTCCTCTTGGGGTTTCAGCTGCGCCTCGGCTCTCTTTCCTGGAGGCTTCGAGTGACCCCTTGGTCCCCCAATGCTGAACAGCTCCCAGGTGCAAGAAGTTGCGCGCGCTCCATGCCTCATTTCCTACAAAACTAGACAGAAAATCAACAGCAGCTCCCCCCGCACAGACACACTTGACTCCCGGGATCCCATCTACAATCGCCTTGACCCTCCCCCATATCCCCCCAATCCTCTCTTCCCTTCCTTCCTTCCCTTTTCTGTTTTCTCTTCCCTTCCCTCTCCCTTCCCTCCCTTCCCTTCCCTCTTCCCTCCCCTTTTCTCTCTCTTTTCTCTTTTCCCTTCCCTTCCCTCTTTTGTCTTCCCTTTCCCCTTCTCCCTTCCCTTCCCTTTTCTCTCCCTCTTCTCTTTTCCTTCCCTCTTCTGCTTTCTCTCCCCTCTTCTCTCTTCGCTTTCCTTTCCTCTCCCCTTCCCTTCCCTCCTCCCCTTCTCTCTTCTCTCTTCCCCTTCTCTCCTCTCTTCCTTTTCCCTTCCCTTCCCTCCCT
>JAKRSK010005784.1:0-29737 GCA_029891615.1 Natrix natrix natrix
CGACAACATATAATATTATAATATGAAACGCCACAAGAGACGCCTAGAGAGTCGTTGGAGATCCTCCCGTTCCGAATTTGACCGAGCACAGGTACGAGCATATTTGAAGACGTACCTCGTGGCATTAAGAGCGGCCAAACGTCAACATTGTGCCGCTCTTATTGCGTCTGCAGATAACCGCCCTGCCGCCCTGTTTCGGGTGACCCGTTCCCTCTTGTTTGAGAGACCACGGGAAGCCCCACTACAGGGCAGAGCAGAGGAGTTTGGGAAATATCTACAGGACAAAGTCGCTCAAATCCGGACGGGATGGGCCCCTTTCAGTGGTCCAGTAGAGACGCCCGTGGCGAGTCTTGAGGGACCGCTTTGGGAGGAGTTCGACTCGGTTGCCATCGAGGATTTGGACAGGTTGCGTGGACGTCTGCGACCCACCACATGTTTATTGGACCCGTGTCCCTCCTGGCTTGTACTGGCATCCTGGGAGGTTACGCGCGACTGGCTCCTGGGCCTGGTGAACGCCTCGTTGGGTGAGGGGTCCCTACCGGCCGCCTTGAAAGAGGCGGTGGTGAGGCCCCTGCTCAAGAAGCCTTCCCTGGACCCAACGGACCTAGTCAATTATCGTCCGGTCTCCAACCTTCCTTTTTTAGCGAAGGTTGTAGAGAGTGTGGTGGCACAGCAGTTCCCTCGTCACCTGGAGGAAAATGATTATCTAGACCCGCGCCAGTCCGGCTTCCGACCCGGGCACAGCACTGAGACGGCCTTGGTCGCATTGGTTGATGATCTCTGGAGGGCCAGAGATAGGGGTTGTTCCTCTATCCTGGTCCTATTAGATCTCTCGGCGGCGTTCGATACCATCGACCATGGTATCCTGTTGCACCGGCTAGAGGGGCTGGGAGTCAGGGGCACCGTTTTACGGTGGTTTGGCTCCTACCTCTCTGATCGGACGCAACGTGTGTTGGCAGGGGAGCAGAGTTCGACCCGGAGGCCACTCACATGTGGAGTGCCACAGGGATCGGTGCTCTCGCCTCTCCTGTTCAACACATATATGAAACCGCTGGGCGAGATCATCCGTGGTTTTGGGGTGGGATATCATCTGTATGCTGATGATACTCAGCTATACATTTCCACCCCGAACCACCCCAATGAGGCCGTCGAAATGATGTCCCGGTGTCTGGAGGCCGTACGGGTCTGGATGGATGGCAACCGACTAAAACTCAACCCTTCCAAGATGGAGTGGCTGTGGCTTCCGGCCTCCCGGTTCAACCAGGTGCTTCCATCTCTGGCCATTGGGGGCGTCCAACTAGCCCCCATGGAACAGGTGCGCAATTTGGGCGTCCTCCTAGATGCCCGGCTGTCCATGGATGACCATGTAACAGCCGTGGCAAGGGGGGCGTTCCATCAGGTCCGCCTGATGCGCCAATTGCGCCCCTTATTGGACCGGGATGCCCTACGCACAGTCACCCATGCGCTAGTGACGTCTCGCCTGGATTACTGCAATGCTCTCTACATGGGGCTTCCCTTGAGATGCACTCGGAGACTACAGTTGGTCCAGAACGCGGCCGCGCGGGTGATTATGGGGAGGACTAGATACTCCCCTGTAACACCTCTCCTGCGCGAGCTGCACTGGCTTCCTGTGGTCTTCCGAGTGCGTTTCAAGGTTTTGATTATGATCTTTAAAGCGCTTCATGGCATAGGGCCTAGTTACATGCAGGATCGCATCCTGCCCCACACATCCTTACGACCGATTCGCTCACACAGAGAGGGACTTCTCCGGGTGCCGTCCGCCAAACAGTGCCGGGGGGCGACACCCAGGAGCAGAGCCTTCTCTGTGATGGGCCCAGCCCTGTGGAATGACCTCCCCCGTGACATCAGGATTACGTCCGATCTCCGCTCCTTCCGTGTACAGCTGAAGACCCACCTCTTTCAATTATCTGGCCTGGCTCAATCGTAATTTTTCTCTTATTCCTCCTAACTGTTTTTTAAATTGTCTTTTAAACGTTAAATTTTTAATTACATATTGGGTTCTTACAATTGGGGTATTTTAATGCTAATTTTAACTGTCTATATGATGTAATTTGTTACCTCCTCCGTGTCCGTGTCCGTGTATGTGTATATGTGTTTGGTATGTATGTATGTCTATGTGTTTTTTATACATTTTCTATGTTTTATATGCTCCATTGTACGCCGCCCCGAGTCCTACTTGGAAAGGGAGCGGCTAATAAATTCAATTTATTTTATTTATTATTATATATATATATATATATATATATATTATATATATATATATATATATATATATATATATTATATATATATATATATATATATATATATATATATATATATATATATATATGTTGTATTTGTGCTGATAAAATAAAGGGAGACTAGTATAGATCCATTTCGAGCTATTTAGCTCTCATCAGCTCCCTCCCATATTAGGTCATACCAGGGGTTGTAACACAAACACACACACATATATATACCAGGGGTTGTAACACAAACACACACACACACACACACACACACACACACATATATATATATATATATATATATATATGTTGTATTTGTGCTGATAAAATAAAATATATATATATATATATGGTATATAATATTATATACTATTATTTCATGAAGAGAAGTGAGGCTCTGCCTCCCCTGCCTCCCCTGACCGCACGTCCCTGATAAAAGGGAAAAAAATAAATTCATCAAGAATCATAAGATACAACACTTAGTGATAGTCATAGTCATAGGTTACTAAATAAGCAATCAAATCATACTAGGGAACAAATAAAACAATATAAATCATACAAATACAAGCAACAAAGTTATAGTCATAAGTGGGAGGAGACAATCTTAGTAAGAATCTGACAATGTTGAGGGAATTATTTGTTTAGCAGAATGATGGCGATTGGGAAAAACTGTCCTTGTGTTCTAGTTGTTCTGGTGTGCAGTGTCCCATAGCATCGTTTTGAGGGTAGGAGTTGAAACAGTTTATGTCCAGGCTGGGAGGGGTCTGTAGATATTTTCACAGCCCACTTTTTGACTCGTGCAGTATAGAACGCAAGGTCTTTGCAACCTGAAGTTCATTTGCATAAAGAAAAATAAATAATGCTTCTCTATTTTCTTTCCCCCCTTATTGTTGCCATAACAAGTATCCCATCAGGACCAGAGGTCAAAGATGTGAAGCTGCAAACAAGAATTTTATGGCCTGAGAGAAGCCTTTATGTAAATTTCTTCCCCTTTGTTTGTGCTTCTTTCTCCGTAGGAGAAAATCTGTTCGGTTTTCAATATTGAGTGGTGGAACAACAAATCTCAGTGTTGTGAAGGGGGTGGAAAAAAGCACAATTTTTTCGGGATGTGCTTCATCTCACAGTGCACGGAATATACACGGAGGGATAAGATGCTGATGGAGGCAGCATCAATTTTAATGCGGTGCCATTGGTGTAACCAAGAGAGTTGCTGCATAAACCATAAAAATAACAGATGGAAGGCCAATATCGTAAAAATGGAACCACAGGCAAATTATAAACCCATTTAGGGAGCTCATGCAGATAAAACAGGAAAAGAGAAGTTCATCGAAATTACAAGGACAGAGTTTTCGCAGAGCATAAAGAGGCTTTCGTTGCTACGAAAAAGGAGACGAAAGGTTTCGGAGCTCTATTTGCTACTTTGATCGCTGACAAATAGCAATGCCATAAACATTTTAGACTTATATACCGCTTCACGGTGCTTTGCACACCTCTTTAAGCTGTTTACAGAGTCAGCCTATTGCCCCCCAACAATCTGGGTTCTCATTTTACTGACCTCAAAAGGATAGAAGCCTGAGTCAACCTTGAGCTGGTCAAGATCGAACTCCTAACATTCGGCAGAGTTAGCCTGCAATAGCAATAGCACTTAGACTTATATACCGCTTTACAGCCCTCTCTAAGCTGTTTAAGGAGTTAGCATATTGCCCCCAACAATCTGGGTCCTCATTTTACCAACTCCGGAAAGATGGAAGGCTGAGTCAACCTTGAGCCTGGTGAGAATCGAACTGCAGAACCACTAGCATCTGGCAGTCAGCAGAAGTAGCCTGAAGTACTTTGAACAGTCACTAAATGAACTGCAGACTCCCCTGACTGTAGATTTGAAGAAGCTGGATTGAAGCTAATTGTTCCAATTGGTAAAGAATTAACATAAATCTAGCCTTGAGTTTGTCAATTGATGAACAGAGAAGGAGACAATTGGCAAGGTCACACTCTATGAATGAATGGCTGCTGCTGTGCAAACAGTCTCCCAAGATACTCACAAATTTGGAAAACGCTTGATTTTAAAGTTATGCAAGCTGGAGGAAAAAGTTTAAAATAGAAAAGAGTGCATGTGGCTGAATCAAGATCTCAACTTGATCTCTTCAGCCCAAGTTCCAAGAACATCCTGTAACACAAAGATTGTCCTGTGCCTGAAGCAGGGACATCTGCGACAATGGGGTTAGAATCAAGACAGGGAAGGTGGCCATAACAACCAAGTGGTTGAATTCCCAAATAAAAAGAGCTGGAGCTTTGGGTGATACCTTCACGAACACCATCTTCACTATTTTGCCCTATCCTGATGAACTGTCTTCTAAAACAAAGCAAGGTCACGGCACACACTTGAAAGTAAATCAGGAAGACTATAATTGTGAGGTCTGTCTGGCAAGAACAAAGGATGCTTATGCACAGGAAATATGCATGCGTAAAGCTCGAAGTAACGATGGGTAGTTAGAAAGCTGATAAAAGTTAACAAGAGTTGGACAACTTGCAGCCTCAGCTAAAAGTTAGGAATAGAGATGGCCTGCAGCAAATGAAACATGTGTTAGATAACTCCTGGGGCATTCATTAGCCAAGATTTAGGAACAGGGGCAGCTAGAGACCAATAGAACAAATTGTAGAATTATTACGAACAATGTTTATTAGATGATATTTCTTATTATCTCACCTTGCCCTGCCTTCTTCTTTGGTGAAAATGTATAAAGCTTATTTAATCCTTTGTTCTTGGCTCTTGGCATTTTGGCCAGGAGCCCTTTTCCTTGGAGTACTCCAATAAAAAGCAATCAGAAAACTTGCACCTCGTGTCTGGCATCCATCATTGGCCTTGGCACCAGGCTTGGCACTTGGCACTGAATTGGGGACAACAATCCTGTGGATGACTCTTAGTTGGACAAAATGTAAGATAATAACTTTTCTTTCCCTTTTCCTTCTGCCCTTTCCTTCCCCTCTCTCCTTTTCCCCTTTCCTTTTCTCCTTTCTTTTCCTTCTCTCCTTTCCTTTTCTTCTTTCCTTTTCTCCTTTCCTTTCCTTTCTCCTTCCCTCCCCTTTTGATCATATGACCATGGGGCTGCTGCAACGGCTGTAAGTGTGAAAAACGGTCCTACGTCCCTTTTTTCCCAGTGTAACTTTGAACAGCCACTAAACAGCCTGTCATAAGTCGAGGACTACGTCTATTTGAATTCTTTAAAGTTGAGTTTTAAGAATTGTGTTTTTCATATTGTGTTGCAAAATCCTTCCTACGTGACTGCATCTTCCTAAGTGTCCAGATGTCTTGGGCTGGCTACAACTAAAACAACAGGATATAAATGGAATGAAAAAAGGGATGAAATGTGTGCAGGTCATCCTGGATTAGCGACTGCCTCGTTTAACGACCATTCGTAGTTCTGACACTGCTGAAAAAGTAACTTTGCACCCAATCCTTGCAGTAATGACTTCTGCAGATTGGTAAAGCAAAGGAAAGCTGAACTAAGAGCATACGCATAGGTTTCCCCTGGTGACTGCTTTGCTTAACAACTGAACTGTTGGATGGGCCAACATGGATTTTGCTACCTACCATGGAAGAATGTGTTAGGGTGTAACCAACAAGTTGGGTAGACAATATATTGCACAAGGCATGTTATGTATCTTTAAGAGAGGAGATCTGCTAATTAGTAGATTACAGCATTTAAATTGCAGCTGATGTTCTCTCTCTCTCTCTTGATTGATGTATGATAACTGCTGTCTAACTGTTACTACTGCTGCTACTACTTACTGTGTGTAAGTTATTTGCTACTTGTATCCAAGTTATCTTGGTAGTATTGGACTGTTTTTTCTGTGTATGACTTTTTGGCTGTGTTTATGGATTTTGCTATATTCTTCAAAAAGTAAAGTTTATTTTGTTACTTTACTATCCATTATTCAGTGTGGTTGCTTTATCTATCGCACGCTGCGTATACTTTACAGGGTTGCTCTGTTATAACCTCGACCTGGGGTTCATTGCTAGTGCTTAATCGCACTAGTACCACTAACATTGGTTATGGGCCCAGTCGCCCTGCCTTAATCATAATTTTTATTTTATTTTTATGCACCACTTTTTGGATAGTTTATTTTTGTGAATATGGCACAAGAACAGTCTGCTGCACTCTCCATGATTACCCGGTTTGATGGAACCAACTATGTTTCCTGGTCCTTGAAGTGTTCCCTACTTCTGCGTAGAGAAGGACTGTGGTCTGTGGTTCAGAACCCACCAGATGTTACAGGTTGGGATCCTGCTGATAATGAGGATGCGAAGAAGATTGCGCAGTTTAACAGGGACAATGAGAGAGCTCTCTGCATTATTGGACTAACACTGAATGACCAGCAACTGGTCCATATTCGTGGCGAAGAGTCTGCTGCTAGGTGTTGGAACACATTGCGGAGAATTTATGTTCGGGACAGTGTGGGTGCTCATATTCATCTCACACGGAAACTGTTTAGAGCCCGTTTGCAAAAAGGTGGTGATATGTTGGCTCATTTAGACTTCATGAAGAAAACTTTGCAGGATTTGCAAGAAAAAGAGTTAATTTTTTCTGAGCTTCAACAGGTGTATATTATTCTATCATCGCTTGATGAAAGCTACGACTCTTTTGTTTCCTCATTGGAAGTTCTTTCACGTGATGAACTGACATTATCTGAGGTTACCGGGAGATTGCTTGAAGAGTCCAGACGAAGAGAGGATAGAGTTCAGTTCAGAGACAATCAATCACAAGAAGAAACACAGTTTTCAACTGTAAATTTTGTTAAGAAATGTTATTCTTGTGGTGGTAAGGGGCATATTGCTAAGAACTGTAAAAATAGCAAGAAAAGGAGTGTTGCTAATAGTAAAAGAAAAAGCAACAATGTTACTGTAACTGTAGCTAAGGTTGATAAGGCTGTAAACCATAGTTTCTGGGTGGTTGACAGTGGCGCATCCCATTCTATAACTAAGGTTAAAGAAAGGTTTGTTACTATGAAGGCTAGCAAACAGCATATTTCCTTAGCAAATGGTTGGAAAATCAAGGCTTCAGGTGAAGGTACAGCTTATTGTCCATGTATTAATGAAAAATTGGAAATGTTATATGTACCTAAAATGAAATTTAACCTATTATCTGTAAAAGACCTTGTGAAATGTGGGTTTACAGTAACATTTAAGAATGATAGATGCATTATTGAAAAGGAAGGTAATAGTGTTATTGCCAATTTGGAGAATAATTTATTTATTCTACATGAGAACTCTTTAAATATTGCGAGTTCTGAACCTGATTATAAGAATAAACAGCCCCATGATAACTGTATACATCTACTTCATAGACGTTTAGGCCATGTAAATTATAAAATGGTACGTCAAACTGTTATTCTATCTAATGGAATCAATTTGAAACCTTGTTCAAAATATCTTAACTGTAATGCCTGTAACCAGGCTAAAAGTAAGGTTACTCCTGCAAACCGGTTTCAAGGATTTAAGACATCTAAACCACTGGATGTAGTGTTTGCAGACCTAATTGGCCCTAAGAAACCTAGCTTAGGAGGTGCCTGCTATATACTCAGCATTATGGACCATTATTCTAGGTATGGTTTCTGTTATGTAATGAAATCAAAGGCAGAAACTTTCCAACATTTTACTAAATGGTTAAAGTTTGTTGAACGTAAGATGGATAAAAAAGTACTTTGCCTAGTCACTGATAATGGGTCTGAATTCACTAATCATAGGTTTACATCAATGTTGGAGAATGCTGGTATAGAACATAGGCGTTCTGCCCCCTACAGGCCAGAACATAATTCATTTATTGAAAGACGTGGTCAATCATTGCAGGCAATGACCAGAACTATGCTAGTTGATTCTGGTTTGTCAGAAAAGCTTTGGGGTGAGGCTATAATGTGTGCAAACCATATTCTGAACATAGTAGTTAACTCAACTACTGGTAAGATTCCTTATACTCTTTGGCATGGTAGGAAGCCTGATTTGAGTTATTTACACACATTTGGTGTCCCTGCTTGGGTGCATATTCCCTCACAGACTAGACGGAAGGATCAAAGCAGAGCTAGGAAGATGGTTTTTGTTGGGTACAATTCCAATCATAGATCGTTTAGGTTCTGGGAACCTGGAACTCGGAGAATTATGCACAGTGCTAGTGCTAAATTTTCAGAACATGTTGGTTGGGAGAAGCTAGAACAAGAGTTTCACAAGGTTTGTGATGATATAGATGTTGATCGTTTGGTTAATCATGATACACCAAATGAGCAGTTAGAGAATCAGGATGGTCCATCTATTACTCTGAAAGGGGAGGAAGATGTAGATGTAGAATCTACTCGTGAGGTGGAACAGGATGATCCTGTAAGTCCTGTATTGCCTAGGAGGTCTACTAGGGACAGGCATCCACCCGACAGATACCAAGCCAGTGTAGTATTGCAAGTTAGCATAGAACCTTCTAGTTTTGCAGAGTTAAGGCTGTATCCTGAAAAGGAAAAGAAATTGTGGAAGACAGCTATGGAGAAGGAGTTGAAATCCTTACAGGAATTGAAAGTTTATGAAGAAGCTAGGCTCCCTTCAGGGGAGAGTGCAATTGGCTGTAGATGGGTGTTTAAAATTAAAAACGATGCTGCTGGCAATGCTATTTATAAGGCTCGTTTAGTTGCTCAAGGGTTTTCCCAAACTGAGAGGGATTACGATGAGGTTTTTGCTCCGAGCTTGAAAGCCTCTACGTTGAGGGCATCATTGGTGTGGGCTGCTAAGTATCGGTGTAATGTTACCCATATTGATGTTGAAACAGCGTATCTGCATGCTCCATTGCAGCATACCATTTATATGAAGATGCCACCAGGTGTGGATTCTAATGGCCAGACTGGTTGTTGGAGACTAAAAAAAAGCCTTTATGGTTTAAAACAGTCCGGTTTTGAGTGGAACAGATGCATAGTAAATGAATTAAAAGCTATGGGATTTATTCCAGGTTTGGCTGATCCTTGTTTGTTTAGACGGGTGAAAAAATGGTTTGATCTCGTTGTTGCTTTTGTTCACGGACGATATAGCTATTATTACTAGGTCTGAACAGGAAGCTATTGACATTGTTTCACAATTAGAGAGTAAATTTAAAATCCAGAATTTGGGTGAAATTAAGCATTATCTGGGCTTAGACGTGGTTAGAACCAGTAAAGGTTTTAAGCTGTCACAGGCTGGTAAAATTAATCATTTGCTTAAGAAATATAGCATGGAGCTATGTAAGACTGCAAAGACACCAATGGCATTGGAGTTTAAACCTGAGGTAACTGAGGGTACTGGTTTTGTTCGACAAAGCATTAAGGATGGCCTGATAAAGTTGGAATATTGTTCAACTGAAGACAATTTAGCAGACAACTTCACTAAGGCACAAAGTTCAGTGAAACATACCTCATCATGTGAAGGTTATCATCTTACATTGTGAGTGGATATATTGATCTACCCAAAGGGGAGAATGTTAGGGTGTAACCAACAAGTTGGGTAGACAATATATTGCACAAGGCATGTTATGTATCTTTAAGAGAGGAGATCTGCTAATTAGTAGATTACAGCATTTAAATTGCAGCTGATGTTCTCTCTCTCTCTCTTGATTGATGTATGATAACTGCTGTCTAACTGTTACTACTGTTGCTACTACTTACTGTGTGTAAGTTATTTGCTACTTGTATCCAAGTTATCTTGGTAGTATTGGACTGTTTTTTCTGTGTATGACTTTTTGGCTGTGTTTATGGATTTTGCTATATTCTTCAAAAAGTAAAGTTTATTTTGTTACTTTACTATCCATTATTCAGTGTGGTTGCTTTATCTATCGCACGCTGCATATACTTTACAGGGTTGCTCTGTTATAACCTCGACCTGGGGTTCATTACTAGTGCTTAATCGCACTAGTAACACTAACAGAATGGATGCAAAAATTGATGGAATTGGCTGCAATGGCAAAGCTGGCTACTTTGACTTTTGTTTTCACATGGAAACTGCTTCTGAATTTGGGAAAAAAATATGACTTGGGGTTTCACAGATTACATTGATAGATCTTTATAGAAATGACTTGTTTATGGAAAAGCAAAAAGCTGTGATTTGATGCCAATGCCTTATTCTGCTGCAACAGAGACAGACAAAAGTCAATGCTTTTTTTCCCCTTCTCTTTTCCCTACCTTTCCTCACTTCTCTCCCCCCTTTCCCCTCCCCTCTCATTGCTCTTTTATTTGGTTTTGTATTTTGCATTTTATATTACTTTATAATAGAGGTGGTTTTCAGCAGGTTCTGACCAGTTCTGCAGAACTGGTAGCGGAAATTTTGAGTAGTTCGGAGAAACGGTAAATACCACCTCTGACTGGCCCCGCCCCCATCTATTCTCTGCCTCCCCAGTCCCAGCTGATTGGGAGGGAATGGAGATTTTGCAGTAACATTCCCCTGGAGTGGGGAGGGAATGGAGATTTTACAGTATCCTTCCCCTGGAGTGGGGAGGGAAAGGGAATTTTACAGTATCCTTCCCCTGGAGTGGGAAGGGAATGGGGATTTTGCAGTAACCTTCCCCTGAAGTGGGGAGGGAATGGAGATTTTAGAGTATCCTTCCCCTGCCATGCCCACCAAGCCACGCCCACAGAACCGGTAGCAAAATTTTTTGAATCCCACCACTACTTTATAACCTAATAAAAAAGTGTTGGAAAAAAATACAACTCAGTTGTCAGTTGCAATTGCGATGGCTAAAAGAAACAGGACTGTCGTAGTTGGAATTTAGACTTCAGCAATATCTAATGATGTTTCTTTACCCAGGTCGATTCCAGATGTTGTTCCTTTTGTTGAACTGGTAGGAATAAATGAAAGGAAGTAACTGAGGTTTTTGGAAAAGACATTTCTGATACGGAAGATTTGCATCCATCAATTGAATTGATGTAGACATCTACTAATTCTCCCTCCAATGAAAGTGAAAGTGGGCTGAGGTGGCATTCTGCAGGTTCTGACCAATTCTGGAGAACCAGTAGTAGAAATTTTGAGTAGTTCAGAGAACCAGTAAATACCACCTCTGACTGGCCCTGCCCCCATCTATTCTCTGCCTCCCGAGTCCCAGCTGTTCGGGAGGGAATAGGGATTTTGCAGTAACCTTCTCCTGCCAGGCCCACCAAGCCACACCCACCAAGCATGCCACGCCCACCAAGCCATGCCCACAGAGCCGGTAGTAAAAGTTTTTGAATCCCATCACTGAAAGTGGGCCTGTTTATGTGACACATGAATGAAAACTGTACCTATATCTTGATGATCCTTGGGAGGACTTGGTGAACAAAAAGAGCAGGACAGAAACAATAAAAAGATTGATTGTCTTAACATATGCAGCAAAGCAAATGAAGAGCAATTAAATTTGAGATGAACGTCCAATTTGGTTCACCTCCAAAGTTGTCTGTTGCAAGGAAAGGTAACCTGCAGTGGGGAATTACAGCAGGGGTGGGTATAAAAGCCAGAAGAGTGAAGGAAAAAGTGAGTGAAAGAAAGTCAAAAAGGGAAAAAAAAACCACTGTGTAAGCGGGCAAATTTTTGACAACATTAGAACGGTAAACGTTTAATCTTTCAAATTTGCCCCAAGCAATTTCTTTTCACAAACAATCATTATTTCTTTCTTTACTATTGAAATAAACTCACTTTAAGACCCACCTATTCCAAGTAGCTGGCCTGGCTCAACTTTGATCTAACCATATCGCTCCTGACGGGTTTTTAATTGGGTATTTTAATTATATTTAATTATCTAGGGGTTTTTAAATACTGTATTCTAATTGTTTTTTATTCATCAGCTGACCTCCTCCTTGTGTATGTCTCGGTATATGTCTCTGTTATATGTTTGTTTTGTCCACATATTTATTTCATATGTTTCATTGTACGCCGCCCCGAGTCCTTCGGGAGAGGGTGCGGCTAAGAAATAAATATTTATTATTATTATTATTATTACTTTTTCAGTGCCTTTGTAAAGCTGAATGGTTAAGGCTGAATACAATGGGTTTTGTTATTTGTTAACTAACTAACTAGTTAGTTTGTATTTTAATCTGATTTATATTCTTTCTTTTAAAGTGATATTCAAGATTTATTAGCTTTTAACAAACTGATAAACAAGCTGGAGACTAGTTCCTGATAAGAAAAGTTTGTTAGTATGAATTGGGGTCTGTCTTGTCTCTTGTGAACCCTAAACAACCTTTCTCCTTACAATTTATTCCCCTTCAGACCTCATTTTAATAAACATGTATGCTATTATCCTGTCCAATCATCTTTCCTCTTTCAGATTTCTTTGTTAGATTATCTATAAAAGGAGATGCGAGCTAAAGATCTGGGTTCCCTCTTTGAATGAGGAATCCCTTTTGTCTGAATATTCTGATAAATTGTAATAAAATGATCTTCCTGTCTCGGTTTGTCTCCTTGGAAAATATGCACACCGAGGCACGAGCCTGAAAAGGCCATATTTGGCCATCAAGGCTGAGACCTGTATGGAGAAATAGTGAATGTGTTAGATAGAGTGAATGGATGAGACAGGACTCAGGCTTCAGTTTCAAGCAACAGCTCTTTATTAAGACAACTATTTACAAATTCTCACTGGCCTGTCTGACAGTTTTTAGCCCTTTTATATGGAGCTGTCAGACGGCTCAGCCAATCAGCTTCAAGTAATCTCCCACCAGAATGGAGGACCTTGGTGGAGCCTATTGCTCCAGTAACAACATGTAAGAGAATGGATTGCAAGGAATGGGAAGCTTGCCTGGATGTGGACGATAACATTGTGAAAAGAGTTGAGAGTTGAGCATTTGAACCTCAAATTAGGCAGAAGCTGAGGCTAGTGACGGGAGCTCATTCGGGCACGCCATGTTAGGACTTGAACCACCAGAGCAGACACCATCTCCAGAGTCATTAAACACCTCTTTTATTACCACTGAGTCCCAAACTTAATAATTTCACACAAAGTTGTACAACTGCTGCCTGAAACTCACTGTGTGTGTGTGTGTGTGTCTGTGTGTCTCTGTGTGTGTGTGTGTTTAATGCAGTTTTTGGCATTTGCAAATACTTTGTGAAAAGGTTACCCTGTTCTAGGAATCTTTTATTAACACTTATTAACACTAAAGAGCAGTCCAGAAAATGTCAGACTCCTCTACCATGATATTTACAGAAAAAAGCCTGCTTGGGGCTGACAAGGTTCTTTCCGGGAGGATGGCATTAAGAAAAGTGAGGATTTCTAAGAGGAGATGATTGCTTTGCCAGCTTGGGACTTACTAAGAATCGACAAAAAGTATCAGATTCTCATTTCTCATTTCCACTTAAGGGCACAAAAAGATCTCGGTTTAATCACAAACATATGGATGAGAGATTTGTTCTCCCCGTGAGTGGTTTTCAGATGCAGCTTTCTCCTTTCTTGACTCTCTCTCTCTCTCTCTCTCTCTCTCTCTCTCTCTCTCTCTCTCTCTCTCTCTCTCTCTCTCTCTCTCTCTCTGTGTGTGTGTGTGTGTGTGTGTATGCTGAATACCCATGCTTCGTAATGAAACTATGTGATAGGGATATGCAGGAGAAATTTGGTTCACAGACTGTTGGGTCAGTGGAGGTCAGTGATTGAAACACATAAGGGGATATCGCTCCCTTCACCTTGAGTCTGGAAGCAGTTCCATAGGTGGAAGGCGTAGACATTTTTGTGAGGTACTGATGTTTAGTACTATAAGGAGCCCCTGACCGCTTCCGAGTGAAGGAGTGGAACGTCTGCCAGTTTGAACTGAGGTAATGGAATGTGAGGCAACTAGCAGTTGGAACAGAGTTCTTTTCAGGTGGGGAGGGGAAGTAGAACTCCTTAGCATCAGAGCATGTTAATCACTGTATAAGAAATATTAATGATCAGATGGTCATTTTGAAAAAAATTTCTTAGGTAGCATAGAAACCAAGAGGAACATACATGCTAAATTTCAAATTTGTAGGCTTTATGGTTCTGGGTATTTTGTGATGAGTGAGTGGTACTTGGCTTTTATATACATTTATATACATATGTGCATATATACATATGTACATATATATTAAAGGAAGCTAAAATGAATATAAACTAATATAAAATAAGACAAAGGAAAGAAAAAGAAAGAAGCAGAAGAGAAAGCTGAAAGTTCAAGAAAAGTTGACTGAAGTGAACATCACTGGGCTTATCAGCTCATATAATTAAGACTAGAAGCCAAGAAATTCAGTTCCAATCCTGTCTCCCAGCTCAACTTGTCTGACAGGTTGGTAGTTGTGGGAAAAATAGGAGAAGGGAGGATTAAGAATGTTTGCCATCTTGGGTTATTCATAAAAATATAATAAAGGTGGGATTAAAAAAAATACAAATGAGTAAGTTCCTTTTAATGTTTAATTTCTTATAATTTTAACTCTCTGGTTCTTATTCTGATACTACCTTAAGGGACAGTAGAATATGACTCTGCTCCTTCAACTGTGTGATAGCTTTTCAGATATTTTAAGATGGCTATCATATCTCCTCTCTGTTTCCTTTTCTGTAGGCTAAACATGTCCAGATTGTCCATGGTGGGCTTCACGCTTAAAATCTTTTATGCCTGTATCTTCATTAATTCTCTCCGGCATTCATCGAAACCCTCAGATCAGTTGTGCTTATAGATTTATATCCATTCCTTTATCATGCGTGTGGATGAATAAACTTCTGTTTAAACCATCAGTTGGAAATCCAAAACTTTTTTCCAAGAAAATATTAACCATTCAGTTACAATTCTCATTCGTTTTTGGGTTTCAGAACAGCCTCTTCAGTTTTTCTTTCCAGGTAATCCTTGACTTACACTCATTCATTCGTTTGAAGTTACAATGGCACTGGGGGGGAAAAAGTGAGTTATGTACTGTTGCAGCATCCCCATGGTCATGTGATCAAAATTTGGGTGCTTAGAAACCAGCATGTCTTTATTTATTTATTTATTTGGGGATTTATTTATTTAGGGAGTTTATATTGCCACCTATTCGCACATGACGACTCAAGATGGCTTACAGAATATAAAGGTAAAAGGTAAAGATTCCCCTTGCACATATGTGCTACTCATTCCTGACTCTAGGGGGTGATGCTCATCTCCGTTTGAAAGCCGAGGAGCCAGTGCTGTCTGAAGACATCTCCGTGGTCTAGTGACTAAATGACCAAGGCACACGGAATGCTGTTACCTTCCCACCAAAGGTGGTTCCTATTTTTCTACTTGCATTTTTTACGTGCTTTTGAACTGCTAGGTTGGCAGAAGCTGGGACAAGTAATGGGAGCTCACTCCATTAAGCGGCACTAGGGATTCGAACTGCCGAACTGCCGACCTTTCTTAGCCACTAAGCCACCGTGTCCTGACAGAACATAAAACCTCATATAAAAACTAATAAAAGAAGAGTCATATTATAAATTAATATCATAAAATCACCACTCCAATCCCCGCCCCAGCAACAGCATCTCACAAGAGCCATTTAATGGGCTTCATCCTGCTCTTGGATCTCCAGGCCCGAACCAGGTCTTCAGCACCTTCTGGAAGAGTGCTAGAGTGGGGGCCATTTTAATCTCTGAGGGGATGTTGTTCCAGAGAGAGGGGGGCCACCATGGAGAAGGCCCTTCTTCTGGGTCTCACCAAGTGTCCCATCCCCTTGTGGATGGGACTCATAACATTCCCTGTTTCTGATGGGTCGGATAGATGTGACCGGCAAGAAACGGTTCCTCAGATAACCTGGTCCCAAGCCATGAAGGGCTTTAAAGGTGGCAACCATTTATCATGGTTGCAGCACCTCAGGGTCATGTGATCACCATTTGCCACCTTTTCAGCAGGCCTTCCAACAAGCAAAGTCCATGGGGGAAGTAAGAATTGCTTAATGACCATATGTGCCAACTCCTAAAGTTGCCATGGTGAGGAAAGGGGGGGGGAGCGCATTCCATGCATACTTTTGGCTAGAGTCAGATCTCAGATTATCGCAGCAGACTTGGAAGGGTGCACTCATTGGGGAATGTGATTTATGACACAGACTGAGGGGAGGGAAGGAACAGGGGTAAAGTTCAGCTATAGCTCAAATAAGGTCTTGCCAAAATAAATGCTCCTAATAAATGACTAATTTTCTTTTGAAATTTGGCTTGAGACTCGTGAATCAATTAGGGAATTTTTTGGAAACCCAACAGTAGGATTCACTGAACTCCTGCAGTGATTGGCTTAAGCATAGCAAATGTCTGTGGAGATTCTCAGTCATCCAGTTCATAGTTGTCCCCAAAAGGTGCTTTTTCAAAAGGCAACTGGACTTCTGTTTTTCCTTCAAGACATTTTGCTTCTCATCCCAGAAGCTTCTTCAGCTCTGAAGGGTGGGGGATGGAAGGATTTATACTCCTTTTTTTTATAACGAAATTTTATTGGTTTTTTAGAAAATAAAAAGGGAAAGGGTATTGGAATGGGTTACAAATTTTGGCAGTTACAATATGTAGAAGGTGTCCCCGCCCCCTGTACTCATAGTATTCATTTAAACAAATAATTCAATACTAAATAATGATAATTTGTCAGCATGTAAATTCAGATAATAATTTCAATCAATTTATATCAAACCGATTTCCTTATTCATTTTTGTGAGTTCTTGGTATTGCCCCTTCTCCCCCCGGCAGCAGGGCTCCGGCCCCTCCCGTGTCTTGTATGTCTGGTGTAGGATCATCAAGTTTATCTAGGAGTGCTTTATTTTTTTCCATAAAGGCCTGAGCCTCTATGGTTGTATTGATTCTAACTCTTGTACAAGACTACTGCAATGCCCTCTACATGGGGCTTCCCTTGGGACGCGCTCGAAGACTGCAGCTAGTCCAGAACGCAGCCGCGCGGGCTATTTTGGGGAGTACTAGGTACTCCCACGTAACACCGCTCCTGCGCGAGCTGCACTGGCTGCCTGTAGTCTTTCGAGTGCGTTTCAAGGTGTTAATCACCATCTTTAAAGCGCTCCATGGCTCAGCACCTAGGTACTTGCGGGATTGCATCCTACCACACACTTCCCTGCGACCGATTCGCTCTCACAGGGAGGGGCTCCTCCGGGTGCCGTCCACTAAGCAATGCCAACGGGCGGCACCTAGGAGTAGAGCCTTCTCTGTGATGGGCCAACCCTCTGGAATGACCTCCCCCCCGATGTCAGAACCACCACCGACTTTCTCTCCTTTCGACGAAAACTGAAGACTCACCTGTTCCGTTTAGCCGGCCTGGACCATTCATAATCTTATTATACCTCCTGGCAGATATATTTTAACTGGGTAATTTTAATTGGGTATTTTTTAGGATTGTTGATATACTGTTTTTAATCTACTTTACCTTGTACAGTGTCGTATTGCCTCCTCTTCTATGTTTTTATGTTTGTATGTTTGTATTCCATTTTATCTGTTTTATTTGACTGTACACCGCCCCGAGTCCCTCTGGGGAGAGGGGGCGGTATAAAAATCGAAATAAAGGTAAAGGTAAAGCTTGTGTCCTCCCAGAATATTAACATACCTTCAGGCATCAGCCATCTGAACCACACCCCCTTCTGGTATAGCTTCTTCGTTAATTGCGAATAGTTTTTTCTTTTCTCTCTCACTTTCTTGGGGATCTGTTTCAGAATGGTTATTTCTCTATCTTGATATTTCAACACTTGCCCCCTTTGTGCACTCAGAATCTCATCTCTTGTGGTCTTTCTAAGAAATTTAATATGTACCTCCCTGGGTACGTTATGTGTTCTAGCATGTGCTGAATTTACTCTATAAACCAGATCCAATTCCCACCCCATCTGTTGTTTTTCTTTTTGGATGTATTCAGCCAAGATGTTTGTCATGATGTCCCTTAAATCTTCATCATCTGCCTCAACTACATTTTGGAACCTAAGGAAAAAGGACATTCTTTCAAATTCTGTTTTCATTTGGTGGATCTCAATCTCTTGGTTCCCCTTCTGCACCCCTTTCATCTCCCCCCTCATCTCAGCCGTCCCTCCCTCCAAAAGATCCAGTCTCTGTGTGTTTTTACTCGTCTGGTCTTGGTTCTGTTTAAGCTGCTCTCTCATCTCCTTTAGTTCACTTTTTATGTCCTCCTGTCCCTTTATAATTTTTGGAACATCTGTTGAAAATCCGTCTCAGCAGGTTTGGGTTGCATCAGTGATGTTAAAGTCTGTTGTCCGCTCGGACTGGATACTGTAGATGCCGGGGCGGAGACAGCAAAGCCCGGCTTCCCCGGGGGTGGTCTTTTAGGTGGCATTATGTTGAGCAGTAAAAATTCAAAGTCATATACAGAGAGGAAGTTAAGGAGGGAAACCACCGAGAGAGATAAGGAGACTAGAGTCCAAGCAGAGGGGGAGATTGTTCTAATTACTTCTGGCAATAGAGTAATAAAGTTCTTTGTTCCAAGGGAATCCAATTCAGCAAGAGATTTGTCTGAGTGTCACGGAGACAAAGACAGGAAGCCTGAACCTCTATAGGTGGAGTCAGTTTTCAATGTTTATAAAGACAACGGAAGTGTGCCATCTTGCCCTGCCAGCTTCGGAATCAAGAGGCATAACAGAAAGTTTAGAAAGTTTCCAAAGTTCTCAGATCATCACCTCATTTATAAAGTTAAAGTCCAAAATCCGTAAAATCATTGGTTGGCTCTCTCCCTTCCTCCTCTTCTAGGGCCGAGAGCAAAAAAGTTTATAGCTGCCTGTCCGAGGGGGGGGAATCCCCCTCCCTCCAGTCACGCTTTACTAGCCGAGTTGAAAGCGATTTTAAAAGCAGCTGGCAGTTTTTTTTTCTTTCCTTTCCAACACACAAGGGAACGGGGGGAAGTTTCCACCTCACCACACAGCAACCGTGTCCTTCAAATAGCACGTTCTTCCAGCTGCCTCCTCACGAAGACGCTGCAGCGCCTCCCCATCATGCCTCCCGGTGCCTAGGGCGATGCGGGACCCCCCCGGCTGCCGCTGACTCAGGGGATCCCCCGCTACGCCGCCCCTTTGGCAGGAGCCTTTACGGGGCGTCCTGTGCTCCCCAGGCGGTGGGGGGCCCACCAGAAGAGCGTGGGGCGAGCAGAGCCTGCCTGTCGGATCAGCAGCTGGAACCGGAAGTGGAAGGATTTATACTCCTTGCAGGCAACTGGTCCAATTTGCATATCTCTTTTAGAGAGTTGTATGAGGCCCCCTTGGAGGTTTTCTTCCTCTGTGTCCTCAGGGTCACCTAAGTAAAATGGGTATGGAGGCTTCTTGGAACTGCTGAAAGGACTGTTATGGAGCTGTGTTTTCTGCAGGATTTTTTTTTCTCTCTGCCCTGTGTTCCTTTTCCACTGTTGTACATAGGTACAAGCCATTGGGGATGAGTTTGTTGTTTTTTCTCTGCATCTCACACACTGAAGCGCAAATGGTTCCTGTAGTCTGTACTTTTTACTGGAAATCTGTTTATTAGCTCCTGCACCATTCAAAGGGTGTTCCAATCCCCAAAGTGCCTAGCTAAAAGTCTATGGAGACTTCTCAGTCATCCAGGTCACGGTTTATCCCCAAAAGGTGCTTTTTTTCAAGAGGCAACTGGGACTTTATTTTTCCTTGAAGATGTTGCGCTTACCGACGGAAGAACTGAAGCAGTGTTTTTGGGTGAGAAGTGAAATGTCTTCAAGGAAAAACAAAGTCCAGTTGCCTTTTGAAAAATCATTATTTTTTGGGTTAACCGCAGTTAAAAAAAAAAAAGCTTGGTAAATCGAAGGTGACTCACTTAACAATCATCTTCATAAGCAATGCAAATTCTGGACCCAACAGTGGTCAGAAGTCAAGGACTACCTGTATCCTCTTCTCTCATCCCCATTTCATTCCGTACGTTTCACCTAACAAAATAATTTTCCCCTCAGATTGCCAATATCTAAGTCCATATTTTAACCCTGACAGGACCCTTGCATATGTCAACTCTGAAGCGAACCTGCCTGAGGCCATCTTGTACTGCTTCATAGTTGCCATGAAGCCTGAGAGGGGGAAAGGAGAGGGGAATTAGATAACCCCATACCAGTCAAAGCAAAAAGTTTTCCTTTGGGAACCAAGGTCATTGTAACAGGTGCAGGAGTGTGTTCTGGCTGCTGCTATTGCCAGTTCACTCGGGGATGTGCTGTGTGTGTGCGCGCGCGTGTTTGCGTGTGTGCGCACGTGCACACTTTGTGCTTGATGAGCTTGATGCACTCTATGCGTGCATGCAGTACTACAAAATTGCTTCTGCACATGCACAGAAGCAAAAAACAAGATGGCACCGCTGCGAGAATTGGTTTCGGGGCATGGCAGGCTGAATTACTACCTACTCGGCCAGTAGGAACCCACCTCTGAACAGGTGACTGTTGAAGGAGAACAGCCTGCCAACCCATCCGCATTGGACAGTGTGACTGGTGACACTTGAGAAGGGGGGGATTTTACTCTTTTAATTAGGTGAAAACTACGGGAACTGTTAGAGTTGGTTTTCACCGGCTGTGCCAATATTACATATCCAATAAACATGTTCTTTAGGAATCTACCTACCTCGGTGTTCTGCTTTCAAGGGGTGCATTACTTGGAATGCTGACATTCAGAAGTGGTATTCAGCCAGTTCTGACAGGTTCTGGAGAACCGGTAGCAGAAATTTTGAGTAGTTCGGAGAACCAGCAAATAGGCTGGCCCCGCCCCCACTAGCACTCCCCAGCTGATATTCTTTTTTTGGCCCTGAACAGGAGAACGGAGCTGGAAAGCAGGTTTAATGGGGTGGGGTGGGAATGGGGATTTTGCAGTAACCTTCCCCATTCCCTGCCATTGCCCACAAAGCCATCCCACAAAGCTGCACTCAGCACCACACCCACACCACACCAAATGCAGCCCACAGAACCGGCAGTAAATTTTTGAATCCATGCATCACTGTTGACATTATCATGTTCAAGAGAGACAGGGAAGTAATATATAAAACACAGATTCCAATATCCTCTTCTTCCTAACTTAAGCAGGTGTTATTGTTTAATTATCCCAACTTTTTCCATGTTCTTTCTGCTAAAGACACTTTTGTTGTTTACGTCCCATGACAGATAGCTAGTGTTTCAGTCCACATTCTCTGGCAAGTGATGTATGTGTTGTAGACACACTGTTGTATAAAGAAGAGAGTGATTTGCTTCCCGGGTGGATGCTTATTAGCCTGGGCTAAGTTTATTTTTCATGTGATTTTCAGCACCAATGTTTCCTCCCCCTACGCATCCTATCAGTCCTTAAAAAGTATATGCAGCCGTCTCCTTATGTTTGCACACTAAAAGCATCCGTTGCTCTTCTTTTCCTCTTCTTCTATGAGTTGGAATGGGCGAATAACCAACGGACGGGCCTACAACATGAATTGCCAAGACATCCTCACTCTTAGTGCGACCCATTCTCTCCTGGGTGGTCTTCTACTTTGGTGGGCCATGAGCCAACACCTCCTACAATGAACTCTACAAATAAAAATGGCCGAATCCTCAACCCTTGGGCAAATCCATTGCAGCACAGCAAACAAGGCAACAAAAAAAAAAAATGCAAAGACAAAAAAAAAAAGCAAGCAAAGCCATCTTGCCACAGCCAAAAACTCACACCGACGAGAACGAAACTTGCCCTCATAACAATTTTCCATGGAAGGTGTCAGAGGATTATCCAAATAGCATATCCTTCCTTCCTATCCTCATCCCTCCGTCAAATAAGAATCTCCAAAGTTTTTAGAGATGCCCTCAAAAATCAAACTTATGGATAGAAGCCATGTTGGCCATCATCTGGGAAACCCGAAATCTGAAAGCTTTGAAAGCATTTCAAAGCTTTCTAAGCCTTTTTTTCTAGCTTCTTCCCTTTTTTCCCCCCCTCCCAGTTGAAAGTTCGTGAGAAACAAGACCCCAGCCCCCCGCACACCCACATTTCCATCAACAATGGTCCAAAAATCACAATCAAGCCCACTGTCACAAAAGGAAATATTCCTTTACCTTTCCTCCCATTCACAGGTTTCAGAAGTCCAGGGTGCAAAGCGTGGACAAAATGACCTTGACATTCCATCACTCTCTGTCTCCTTCTCCCTGGAGAAGGAAGTTATTAATGTATTGAAATGGGGCTACATATCTCCAATATCCTCGAATCTCTCATCCTACTCCCATATCCCCTCCTCCTTAATGCTACATATTATCACCAGTCTATATCTCCCAGAGGGTCCAGAATCTATCTCCCTCTCTCTCCTATCCTCCCAGGGCTCCATACAATGTCCAATCATCCCCATCCCCCCTTCTATCCTCGCAATCCCAATCATCCCCAATCCCAATCTCCCCCATCCCCCCTCCAATCCCCACATCTCCCCCCATTTCCCCACAGTTAGAAATATTATTTTGATATGTGGCAGCTTGAGGGCCCCCCCCTGAGGGGCCCCTGTACACAAGATGCAACGCGCACTCAAAGAAAAGCCTCAGCCACACATAGATCAGCGACTTCTACCACACACACACACAACAGCGCGAGATGATCTTATATCTATTACTATTCCATTGTCATTATTTCCATTGACAAAAAAATTGGAAGTAATATCATAGAAACCTTGGAGTATAACCACACAACACCGCCCCAAGTCAGGTGCGAGACACTCACTATAAAACCAATCGTGCAACCGAGCATTGATTGGAGCAGACAGATCTCTCTCCATATAAACAAGAGTTCCTAGTGAGTCAACTCTTCCTCAGTATGTCCGCTGAGAGCTCCTATCAGAACACCAAACTACGATCTTGACTCTCTGCGCACACACACACAGTAGTGCATACTGAGTGTCAGTGTTTTCCACAACCTTGTCAACTTAAAGGGTGAAAGCCAATACCAAGCCAGCAAGTGGTGGTGGACATAGCTCATGTTCTCTCTCTATCACAGAGCGTGGGATAGAGATGCAGGTGGTGTATAATAGCGGAATTAAAAAGCGCGGGATGATTAAAAAACCTAAAATAGAGACACACACAATATGAAAAAATATAATGGAATATCTCTCTATCTATGAAGGAGAATAAATATACGAGGCGATGATTGAATAAATGGGGGGAGTGGGTTGGGGGGGGGGGGGTTGGGTTTGTTGGGGTAGATGTTGAAATTCAATTTTTACGGTAATTATATTAGAGGTGGACAAAATTTAATTATTGCGTGTGTATAAGAATTATTATTATCTGTTATTGAAAGAAATGTTTTATTTTGAGGTGAGGTATGGAAATAGTAAATGTGGTGTGGGTCAAAAAAAATATGATTGATATAGAGTATATAAATGGGGATTAAAATTGAGTGCGGGTTATAGTGTATGTATGAGAGAGGGAAGATTTTAGGATTATGCTATGGGTGATTGGGGGAAGGATGGAAAGAATAGTGGAGGAGATGGAGAGAGTGGGTGTAAGTGTGGGAATTACATATGGAGAGTTGTTCATTTGTGTTGAAGTGTAGTATTGTGTTTGATGAGGATGGGAGGGGGAGTCTTGGTTGGGGTTTTGAGATGGTGTGGGGGGGGTTTTTGTAAGGTGGGGTATAGTGTAATGTATATTATCTTCTATATGTGTGTGTTTGTTTTTGATTTGGAAGTTTTTGGTGTTTGGGTGTGTAGTGGGGGTTTTTTTTTTGTGTGTTTTATGTGGTGTGTGGTTTGGTATTTGTGGTTGGGTATATATCTATATGTATTCTAAGGTGGTTTTTGTTTTGTGGGGTGTTGAATGTGGGTGTGTGTGTTGTGTGTGTGTTGGGTGTGTGGTGTGTGTTGTGGGGGGGTTGTGGGGTGTGGTGGTTGGTTTTATGGGTAGTTGTTGGGTGGGGTGTTGGGTTGTGTAGGTGTGTGTTGTGGTGGATGGGTGTTGGGTGTTTGTGGGTGGTGTGGGGTTTGGTGTTGTGTTGATGTTTGTTTTGGGTGGTGTTGGTGAGATGTGGTTGTGTTGTGTGGGGGGTGGGGTGTGTTTGTGTGTGGGGTGTGTGGTGGGTGGATGGTGTGGTGTGGTGTGGGGTGGGTGTGGTGGGTGGTTGTGGGGGTGGGGGTGTGGTTGTGGGGGGTGGGGGGGTGGTGGGGGTGGTGGTGGGGGGGGGGTGGGGGTGGGGGGTGGGTGGGGGGGTGTGGGGTGGGGTGGTGTGGGGTGGGTGGGGTGGGGTGGGGTGTGGGTGGTGGGTGGGGTGGGGGGGTGGGTGGTGGGGGTGTGGGGGGTGTGGTGGGGTTGTGGTGGTGTTGGGGTGGGTTGGGTGGGGGTGTGGGGGTGGGTTTGGTGGGGTGGGTGGGTGGGGTGTGTGGGTGTGGGGTTTAGGTTATAGGGTTTGGTTATGGTGTAAGTAGGTGGTTTTGATGTGGTGGGTTATTATAGGGGTGTGATTTGGAGGTATAGTGGGTTTTTGTGGTGTTTTTGTGGAGGTTGTATTGTTGTGTGTTAGGTGTGTTGGTTGTGGGTGGAGGGGGAGGAGTGGTGGTGTGTTTGTGAGGGGTTGTGAGGGGTGTGATTTGGTGGTGTTTATATGTGAGGTGTGGTGTGTTGGGTTTTTTATATTTTTTTTGTTTGGTGTTCTTTGTGTTAGGGTATATATATATGGTGTTGTATTGTGGTGTGGGGTGGGTTAGATATTGGTTTTTGGTTAATGTGTGGGGGGTGGGGGGTTTTGGGGTTGAGGGGTTGATTTTTAGGTTGTTGAAAATGGTATAAAGTAAATGGTTAAGAGGGAATGAAAGGAGAAGGGGATGGAATTTTTTTGTGATAGTATGAGGAATAAGTGGGAGGAAATGTAGTAGATTTTGGAGGGAGTAAGGAGAATGTTAAGGATTAGAGTTGTAATAGGATTGGGGATGATGGAATTGTTGATAAAAGGTTTATTTATATTGTTGTGAATTTTGTATGGGGTGGGTGTGGGTTAGATGGTTTAAGTTGGGTTATAATTATATGTTATGGGAAGTGGGGGATAAGTTGGTTTTTGTGTTGAAATATGAGATTTTGTATATGATATAGGGAATGGGGTATGGATGTGGGAAAGGATTTGTTATGGGTTTGGTGGGGATGTTTAGTGTGGGGGGTGTATGTGGGTTTTGTTGTTATTTGTGGTGGGGGGGTGTGGTGGGGTTGTTGGGGGGGATGTTTGGTGGTGGTGTTGTTGTGGTTTTGTGGTGTGGGTTTTTTTTTTGGTTTTTTTATTTGTTTTTGTTTGATTGGGAGTGTGGTTTGTGGTGTGTGTTGTGGAGGGTTTTGGGGGGGTTGGGTGGGGGGGTGGTGGTTGTTTGTTGGGTTTTTTTGGGGGTTTTTGTGTTGGTGTTGTGGGTGGTGGTGGGTTTGTGGGTTGTGGGTGGGGTGGGTTGTGTTGGTGGGGGGTTGGGGTGTGTGGGGGGGGGGAGGGGTGGTTGGGGGGGTGGGGGGGGGGGGGGGTGGGTTGGTGTGGTTGGGGGTTGGGGGTGTGGTGGGGGGGGGTTGTTGTGGGGTGTGGGTGGTGGGTGTGGGGGGGGGTGGTGGTTGGGTGTTGGGGGTGGGTGTGGTTGTGTTGGGGGGTTGTTTGGTGGGTTGGGGGGGGGGGGGTGGGGGGGTGGGGGGTGGTGTGGGGTGGGGGGGGGGGGGGGGGGGGGGGGGGGGGGGGGGGGGGGGGGTTGGGGGGGGGGGGGGGGGGGGGGGGGGGGGGTGTGGGGGGGGGGGGGGGGGGGGGGGGGGGGGTGGGGGGGGGGGGGGGGGGGGGGGGGGGGGGGGGGGGGGGGGGGGGTGGGGGGGGGGGGGGGGGGGGGGGGGGGGGGGGGGGGGGGGGGGGGGGGGGGGGGGGGGGGGGGGGGGGGGGGGGGGGGGGGGGGGGGGGGGGGGGGGGGGGGGGGGGGGGGGGGGGGGGGGGGGGGGGGGGGGGGGGGGGGGGGGGGGGGGGGGGGGGGGGGGGGGTGGGGGGGGGGGGGGGGGGGGGGGGGGGGGGGGGGGGGGGGGGGGGGGGGGGGGGGGGGGGGGGGGGGGGGGGGGGGGGGGGGGGGGGGGGGGGGGGGGGGGGGGGGGGGGGGGGGGGGGGGGGGGGGGGGGGGGGGGGGGGGGGGGGGGGGGGGGGGGGGGGGGGGGGGGGGGGGGGGGGGGGGGGGGGGGGGGGGGGGGGGGGGGGGGGGGGGGGTGGGGGGGGGGGGGGGGGGGGGGGGGGGGGGGGGGGGGGGGGGGGGGGGGGGGGGGGGGGGGGGGGGGGGGGGGGGGGGGGGGGGGGGGGGGGGGGGGGGGGGGGGGGGGGGGGGGGGGGGGGGGGGGGGGGGGGGGGGGGGGGGGGGGGGGGGGGGGGGGGGGGGGGGGGGGGGGGGGGGGGGGGGGGGGGGGGGGGGGGGGGGGGGGGGGGGGGGGGGGGGTGGGGGGGGGGGGGGGGGGGGGGGGGGGGGGGGGGGGGGGGGGGGGGGGGGGGGGGGGGGGGGGGGGGGGGGGGGGGGGGGGGGGGGGGGGGGGGGGGGGGGGGGGGGGGGGGGGGGGGGGGGGGGGGGGGGGGGGGGGGGGGGGGGGGGGGGGGGGGGGGGGGGGGGGGGGGGGGGGGGGGGGGGGGGGGGGGGGGGGGGGGGGGGGGGGGGGGGGGGGGGGGGGGGGGGGGGTGGGGGGGGGGGGGGGGGGGGGGGGGGGGGGGGGGGGGGGGGGGGGGGGGGGGGGGGGGGGGGGGGGGGGGGGGGGGGGGGGGGGGTGGGGGGGGGTGGGGGGGGGGGGGGGGGGTGGGGGGGGGGGGGGGGGGGGGGGGGGGGGGGGGGGGGGGGGGGGGGGGGGGGGTGGGGGGGGGGGGGGGTGGGGGGGGGGGGGGGGGGGGGTGGGGGGGGGGGGGGGGGGGGGGGGGGGGGGGGGGGGTGGGGGGGGGGGGGGGGGGGGGGGGGGGGGGGGGGGGGGGGGGGGGGGGGGTGGGGGGGGGGGGGGGGGGGGGGGGGGGGGGGGGGGGGGGGGGGGGGGGGGGGGGGGGGGGGGGGGGGGGGGGGGGGGGGGGGGGGGGGGGGGGGGGGGGGGGGGGGGGGGGGGGGGGGGGGGGGGGGGGGGGGGGTGGGGGGGGGGGGGGGGGGGGGGGGGGGGGGGGGGGGGGGGGGGGGGGGGGGGGGGGGGGGGGGGGGGGGGGGGGGGTGGGGGGGGGGGGGGGGGGGGGGGGGGGGGGGGGGGGGGGGGGGGGGGGGGGGGGTGGGGGGGGGGGGGGGGGGGGGGGGGGGGGGGGGGGGGGGGGGGGGGGGGGGGGGGGGGGGGGGGGGGGGGGGGGGGGGGGGGGGGGGGGGGGGGGGGGGGTGGGGGGGGGGGGGGGGGGGGGGGGGGGGGGGGGGGGGGGGGGGGGGGGGGGGGGGGGGGGGGGGGGGGGGGTGGGGGGGGGGGGGGGGGGGGGGGGGGGGGGGGGTGGGGGGGGGGGGGGGGGGGGGGGGGGGGGGGGGGGGGGGGGGGGGGGGGGGGGGGGGGGGGGGGGGGGGGGGGGGGGGGGGGGGGGGGGGGGGGGGGGGGGGGGGGGGGGGGGGGGGGGGGGGGGGGGGGGGGGGGGGGGGGGGGGGGGGGGGGGGGGGGGGGGGGGGGGGGGGGGGGGGGGGGGGGGGGGGGGGGGGGGGGGGGGGGGGGGGGGGGGGGGGGGGGGGGGGGGGGGGGGGGGGGGGGGGGGGGGGGGGGGTGGGGGGGGGGGGGGGGGGGGGGGGGGGGGGGGGGGGGGGGGGGGGGGGGGGGGGGGGGGGGGGGGGGGGGGGGGGGGGGGGGGGGGGGGGGGGGGGGGGGGGGGGTGGGGGGGGGGGGGGGGGGGGGGGGGGGGGGGGGGGGGGGGGGGGGGGGGGGGGGGGGGGGGGGGGGGGGGGGGGGGGGGGGGGGGGGGGGGGGGGGGGGGGGGGGGGGGGGGGGGGGGGGGGGGGGGGGGGGGGTGGGGGGGGGGGGGGGGGGGGGGGGGGGGGGGGGGGGGGGGGGGGGGGGGGGGGGGGGGGGGGGGGGGGGGGGGGGGGGGGGGGGGGGGGGGGGGGGGGGGGGGGGGGGGGGGGGGGGGGGGGGGGGGTGGGGTGGGGTATGGTGGGTGGGTTGGGTTGGGGGGTGTGGTGTGGGGTGGTGTGGGAGGGGTTGTTTGTGGTGGGGGGGTTGGGGGGGTGGTTGGGGGGGTGTTGTGTTGGGGGGGGGGGGGGTTTTGTGGGGGTGGGGGTTTGGTTTGTGGGTGGGGTGTTGTTGTTGTGTGTGGTTTTTGGTAGGTTTTTTTTTTTTTTTTTTTTGTGATTGTGGTAAGAGTAGAAGGTGAATAAAGTGGATTAGATAGTGGAGATTGTAGGGAGGTGTTTTATTGTTCTGGATGGTTTTTTGTTTGGTGTTGTGTGTGTTGGTGGGGTGTGTGTGGTTGTTTTTGGTTGTGTGGGTTGTTTGAGTTGGGTAGGGATTGTTGGGGGTGGTGAGTGGGGGGGGTGGTGTTTTGGGTGTTTGTGTGGGGTTAGTTGGTGATGGTGTTAGTATTTTGGTATGGGGGTAGTGAGGTAGGGGTAGTTTTGTAGTGGTGTTTGTGGTGGGGTTTTGGTTGGTGTGTGTTGTTTTGGTGATTTGGTGTTTGATGTGTGGGGAGTGGATTGTGTTAGGGTGATATGGGATTTGGATGGTATAGTTAAGGGGGGGGGGGGGGGGGGGGGGAAGGGTGGTTTTTTGGTTTATAGAAGTTGTTTAGGGGTGGTGAAGTTAATTAGATAATTATTAGTATATGGTGGGAATGAAGAAGTAAAAAGTATGGATATTAGGGATATGATAATGTTAGGATATTTTTTGTTTGTTTGATTTTTGATTGGTAGTGTTTGTGGTGGTGTTGGTGTTAGTTGTGTATGAAGGATATATTTGGTGATTGGTGTTGGTGATGTGAGGGGGAGGGTGTGGGGTTGTTAGTGGTTGGTTAGGATGTGTTGGTGTTTGGGGTGAGAGTTTTTTTTGTGGGGGTTTGGGTGTTGGTTTTGGGTTTGGTTGTTTGTGGGTGGGGGTGGTGGTGTGGGGGTGTGTGGGGTGGTGGGGGTTGTTTGGGTGGTGTGTTGTGGGGGTTGGGTGGGTGTGTGGGTGGGGGGTGGGTGGTGTGGGGGGGGTGTGTGGGTTGGTGGGTGTGGTGGGGGGGGTGGGGGGTGGGGTGGGGGGGGTAGTTGTGGTGGGTGTGTGGTGGTGTGTTGGGGTGTGGAGAGTTGCTGTGTGTTAGTGTGTTGTGGGGGTTTGTGGTTGTTGGGGTCGTTGGTGGCTGTGTTGGTTGGTTGTGTTGGTAGGGTAGGGTGGTTTGGTGGTTTTTGGGGGTTGGGTGTTGTTGGTGTGGGTTGGTGGTTTTGTGAGTTTTTGGTGTTTGGTGTTTTTTTTGGAGGGGGGTTAGTGTGTTGTTTGTGGAGTTATTTAGGATGGTGTGTTTTGATTGTGGGGGTTGTTTGATATGGAAAAATTGTGATAAAGGAATTGAGGAGATGTTGAGTTGAGTAATAATTTTGTGTTAAAGTGTGAGTGTGGGGAGGTTTGTGTATGTTTTTTGGGTTTGTGTTTGGGTTGTTGGTGTGGGTTATGTGGATGGTTATTGGAGGTAGAAAAATGGGTAGGGATTGTGGGTAGAAGGA